>CAJVPP010002922.1:0-13137 GCA_910592005.1 Funneliformis mosseae
ACGGGCTCGTAACCTTACGTAAGATTACGAAGCGTAGGGTTTACGTAATACTTCGCATTATTAAATTTACTGATGATACATATGTGAGAATTTTTAATCTTTAAGGAATATTTTGTATTAGAAATATTGTTTATAAGAAATATTTTAATTTTATTTATTTTTTTTTTTAAAAAAAAATAAAAATGATATCCATATTTTTTATATTGCGGCTAACCCCCCCATGTTAAGCATTAAAAAAAAATTTCATTATTTGGAATTATTTAACTTAATATTATAATTTTTGATAGATTAAAATGTGATAAGATCTTAATTTTATTCTTGGAACAATCATCTATTATAATGATCTATGCATTAGTCTATGTGAGATAATATATTTACGTCTTTTTTAAGAATTTGTAAAGTTATTATCAAAACCGTTAAAACTATCAAAGCTTTTGAGACCTATCAAAACTGTCGAAACCCGTCAAAACCCATCGAAACTGTTAAAACAATTTCTGAAAAGTTTCGACTTTTGCCAAAATGGGTTTAGAGTTTTGCCTCGCAACTATAACTGAGACATATAGCTAAGATAACAAATCTTTAAAACATCAAAATGTATATCACTGCATACAGACGGTAATATTAGGTGAAGGGTCCAATAATTCTATGAGCTGATTTTTGATAGTAAAGTAAAGGTTAAACCTATTATTGTTTTCCCCAATTTTATCTAAGATTAATTTGTTGATAAAAACAAAGTAGACGAGTAGATTTCTGTAATTTTCTGTATTCTATGAGAGTATATTCACAGATGATGGTAATCTTCTCTAGATAATGTACAATAAATACAAAGCCAATTTTTATATAAATCAGGTCATTTTACTAAAAGTTTATCTATTGTGAGTAGTTCATCAGTTAAGAATTTTAACTTGAAGCCTTTTCTTCATCTTTGGACAAAAGAGGTAGTAGCAGAAGCATCTTTCATATTTGAGGAAAACACAGAAAAAGAAATAGGCTAATGAATCTCAAAAGAATGAATATGTTGAATTAATTATAAGTTTCTATTGAGATCCATAAATATTGAGAATTGTTTAGCTGTATTAAGGTTTTTCCAGAATTTCCTAGTTGAAGTTTCAATAGGAATTTGATTAAAGCTGAGAAGAAACTGTAAATCATCACAAGTTGTAAGGTCGAGTAATAAAGATAATTTAAAGCATCCAACTTTTACTAAGTTATCAGCTATAATATTGTAATGATCCCCTAAATGACCTTTTACTTTTTTTAGCTTAATAGTAAGTTTTAACTTGCTGATTATATGATTGACTAAGATCTATACAGTATAGTTAGATACTTTCTCATGAGTTCTTATTGTAAAATTATGATTTAGACAAAAATTGTAATAACCGTCAATAATTGCTTGACTATCCAAATATATTGTTGACAAGAAGAGTTTGGGACAAATGATTAGAGCAGTAAAAAAGGCAAAAAGTTCAGCTCTAGTAGATGATGAGTGATGTAATACTGCAATATTAAAGGAATTTAGGTAGTTACATATTAAATCTAGGTAAATTCATCCTAGTCTCATTTTGTACTCTTCTAAAGTTAGAATTAAAAAAAGAGCCATCAGTATAGAAATTGGATGTATTGAGATCTTTATATGAGTGAGATAGATTAATGAGTTCATCTTGATATAAAACATCCTTTATATATTTTCTAATAAGCAAACATTTGTTGATTAAGTTGAGCATTCAATATATCTATTGCAGTCAGGAAATATACCAAATATGTATGTCGATCATTTTTTAATATAGTAATAATTCTGCTGATCAGAATTTTCTAGGTTTATTCCAAATTTAGAAATCAGAAATTGATTGGTTATAAATTAAAATTTTGGATAGAATTTAGAACAGTATTTTATTTTAGAACAGTATTTTTATTTAGAACAAAATTTTATTTTAAAACAGTGTTTTAGAAAAGAATTTTATTTCATTTATCTTTTTAAAAAAAAAAAAAAAAATTTCAAACTTATTTACAAAATGCCTCATTATTATTAAATTCATGTTTTATCTCTTGTAATATGCATAATAATTCACTTCACTTTTTTGAATTTAACTCAGAATATTTTTTTTAAACATTTTCGCCAAGTTGTTCAAGAAGGATTTTTACCTTTGACAACATTTCAGACTTAGTCATATTTTCTTCACTTTTCTAAGCCTTCGCTTTTAATTTCAAAATTGGTATAGACCTGAATAAAGAAGAATTATTTTTATTAATAAATATTTTGATAATATAATTTTTCCAAGCTTGTCTTGCCAAAAATATGGAATTTTTTAAATTTTTATTTAATCCATATTCTTCTAAACTCTAATCTATAAATTCAAGACTTTGTAGATAAGCCCAAAATCTTTGGCATTCTACAGATGATTCTGATCAAGTTCTTGGTCTAACAGTTTGATAATTGTTATATCTGATTATTTTGAGTAAGTTATTTCTAAACTAAATTTTATTATAAAGTAAAATTTATTAGTATTTTACTAATTAAATTAATTAAATTAAAAAATTACCTCAAGGAACTTTTTACAATTGCGTGCGGTTATTTTCTAATGATAATATTGCAGGACAGGAGGTATTAAAGGTTTTAGGGTCTTGTTTACCTTCTCTAATATCACATTTAATCCTTGATATTGTAAATGCCTGATCTAGATATGATGCAGTTTTCTTCTATAATATTCTGTACTTCTGAACGGAGTCACATTAATTGAATTTCATCAGAAACTTCTATTAAGTGATATATAGGATGACGTCTTGCAGACCAAATAAGAAAATATATTTTTTTAGCAGCTCTCTTTAATAAGGATTGCTGGTTTGTATAGCTTTCTGATTGCTTGAAGATAAACGAATGTTTGTTATAATAATATAATAATAAAACAAAATTAACGTTAATATTTATAAAAGTACAAAGTTTAATAGTGATCTACCTGTTCATATTTTATCTGATAAAGCAAATCTTATTAGTTTTTGGCCTATATAAGATATTCTTCAACCAATATTTCAGAATTGCTTTTACATATGGCTATATAAGTTCCATAGAAATTACCTGATGGTATATATTACAGATAGCATCTTAAGATTTATGATAATCCGCACATTTTTTAAATAGGAAAGCTGATTATCTATTTGATAATCTTGGCATACAGCAAATCATTTTATATCAATTTCCCTAATATAAAATTTAAGTTATCAAGTAAATAAAAATCTGAAAATCAGAAAAACGAATAAAATTTCAATTAATACTTACCAGTTTAATTCCACAAATGATCGAAGCATATTCATTTTTTCATGCAATGTCTTAGTATAAGTACTAGCTAAGGAAACTTATCTTTCAATTTTATAATATGATAATATGGGACACTATCAAAGATCACTGCCATCTACTTATGAATTCCATCTCTAATACCTGTTATTTTTTCTATATGCAAAAGAACTTTTTTAATATTAGAAATAGAGTTAGAGTTAATATCAATCAGATTAGGAATATAAATATTAGAGATGTTAACTCTTTGATCAGTAGTTCGTTGTTAAGTAATGCTAATCCTAGAGGCATGTATGATGCTTAATTCATCGTTAAAACTATATAGTTTGAAAATAAGGATATTGTTAGTTTTGTTAGTTATTATTTTGGCCACTTTTTCTTTTTGTATGTCAGTCAATGTTGGCAATTGTGTTTTGCATATTGGGCATTTTTTTTTTGATTCTTAATATTTTGTTGATGACAATTAGAACATTCCTTCATATTGGTGATATTAGTTCCTATAAATGTTATAAGAGAATTAATTGCATTAGTAGAGGATAATTTTTCTTCAGATAATAAATTAAGAATATTAGCAAGATAATTATATAATTTTTTATCAATAGCTTCTTACATTTGAGAGTTAACATCAAAAAGTTTTTCAAGCTGTAACTTATTAAGGGAGTGATATGCCTAAGGTGAATCAGTATGTTGAATTTTGTTTTATGATAACATATTAAAAGTGACGAAGCTAGTAACAATATGGTAAATCACTGTATTATAGCCTCAGTTAAGATAATTTTTTTGCCCTCTTTGTTTATTATCAAATGCAAGAAATAAAAGTCCTTCGGGTAATGGTTCTTCTTGCTTTGATAATTTTTCTAACCATTTTTGAAATCGAAAGTAATTTTCTGAGCTTGTAATATGATTATTAATATTGATAACCATCTTTGATCATGTGATTGAATACTTAATAGCTGAAAGAGCAAGTTGGATTTCTGAAACATACTTTCTATATCATGCATCATATATTGAATCAACTGCAACAACAGTTTTAAAAAGTTTTTCTTGACTTAAAGTATCAGTACTTTAAACATTTTGAACTAAAGTTTCAATAAATGCTACAATAACTTTATTACACCTATTGAGAACTATATATCATAAAATTCTCTATAGAAAATCTATTGTTATTTTGAATTAGTGATTCTAAATTATTAAATAATAATACGTATTCTGTATTTGCTATCTCAATAATCACGTTGACACGTTTTTGCTAGTTAGCAAATCTTAAATTCTATTGTCTAATAAGAATTTCATTAATTTTACATTGTTATTCATCATATAAGTTTTGCATTTTACTCATATTATTATAGACTCGCTATAATTGTTTCTTCAACTCTGCTATTTTATTTTTTTGATCTTCTATATAATTTTGCATTTGTATAACTTGATTATTAAGGTCCGCTATTGATTGTAATTTCTGCTAACTTTCTATTTACATAGATTTTAAGAGTTTTTTGGCTTCATCAAAATCAGCAATTGAATCGATATCATTATCCTCAAGCTGAAACCTTTTATTCTTTTGAACAGAACCTACAAGATGCTGATAAAACTGATTAGTAACAATGGTTTGATTATAGTATCTTTCACAAATTGAATAGACATTCAAAGAAAAATGACAGTTAGCAAGTTCAGGAAGATAAATATAATATTATAAAAGTTTCTTAACTGTATTTTCATTATCAGCATATCTCCATTTTTGTGATTCTTTAGTTTCATAAGATTTTAATCCAATTTCATATTTTTCAGCTAGATCTGCAAACATGTATTGAAGATTTCTTGCTTTGAGTTTTAGATAAGTAAACATTACAAAAAAAAAATTATTAAAATTAGTTAAATAAAATTTTGTTTTTTTATTTATGCTATTTAATAATATATAAAGTAAATACTCAGTTTAAGCTCTCATTTACTTTAACAGAATAAACTTAACTATGTAGGATTATTTGTGATTATAAAAACTAGACATCTTGTTCTATCTGTTTGAAAAGTTTTTATATCGAACAAATATTGTAAAAATTTTTTTCAAAATACAAGTATAAAATGAATAAATGAGCCAATCAAGTTTCAAGAATCTGCAATAGAATATTCTAGAACCCGTTTCCTTTTTTGGTATATCCCCTGACTGTAATATAGCAAATAATTGGTTAACTTTCTTTACTTTTTTTAAAAAAATGTAATATTAGTATAAAGATTTAGAAAATTCTAATAAATATAAAAATAGATCATGATAATTTATAAATAATCTAATTTATGTTATCATAAATAAAATAAGAGCAAGATATAATTAGATTAAGTTAATATATATACAAAAGGGATTTAACTATACAGAAGGTGATTGAACCAATTCTATATGCGATGATCTTCTATTCAACTAGCCAATAATTAAACGAAACAGAAATTCCGTCCTACATTAATAATAGTCATCACAAAAATTCAGCAAACAAGACTTTTTAATCTCAAAAACCAAAAAGTTGCAATCCCTTTCCATCATTAATAGATCTTGCCCCCCGAGAGTACACCTTCGTGATATTTTCATTACTGCCGTTGTCTTTGAATCGCTTCGCAAATAGTCTTAACTTTGGGACTGAAAATTTATGTCTGATTTTGTCTGAAAAAAAAGTATTAATTAACATGCTTACAAGAAGACGTGAAGAGAATTCTGCTGAAATTACAGGTCTGGGTTCGCCTAAACGTATACGAGTGGGTGAATCGGATCATGATTCACAGTATCCGACATGCTTTTCGACTCTCTCTTCTTCACATACATATACAATTTCAACCATCGCTCCTGTTGAGGCCGCTAATTTCTCAAATCAAGAAGGTTTGACTTCATCTTTAGATCATTCCGTTAATCATAATCACGCCGCAACAGATGAGACAATTCTGGTGTGTCAAACATCAGCACGAACTCTACAAGTTAGTCTTGAAGCAAGTAACCAAAATCTAGTTACCAAAGAATATATAATAGAAGGTACAATCATATCGCAGCCAGAGGCTGTCGAAATAATCGAAGACTCTAAAGGGGGGGCCAATATAAAATCGGCAGATATTTTAGATGACGATGTGGTTGGGAAACATCGTATTTTTATTGGAAAAAGGGAAGAAGGTGATGAAGATTATGACGATGACGATGATGAAGACTGGAACGAGGGTGATCATGCAAATGATAGTAGTAATGAAACTTCATCCATTGAGGATATTATTGATCGAATGAGTCATGAGAATGTTGAAGATGATGAATCGTTATTATTAGATGAGGAAGACCTAAGTATATTTTGTTATTTATTTTTTCCAAGGTTTTACTATACCAAATTTAAATTTACATGAGAGTTTCTTTAACTCCAAACAGACATTCCGCCTTTGGACGATGATGAAATTGAATATTACAGGCAGGAGGCTCGAGAAAAAGGTTTCTGATATTGCCATATTCTATTAATATGCGTAATGAATTTCATCTTTTATAACTTAAGATTTACATTTTAGGAACACAAAATTTTATTCAAGAATATTTCTTTGAAAAAGGACTTTCTCTTCAAAAATTATTTTATGCTTTTGATTACAGATTGGTTAGTTAAAATAAATAAAATATATTTATATTGAATTCTAAATACTTTTAATTTCTCATACCTTGAATTGTTGGATTATAGCCAGGAAAAATAAATTTTTCTGATGTGCAATTAATTCAAGTTCTTAGTAAAGTTGTACAGAAGTTTCTCAGACAACGTTCAAAATTACCTAACGTTAATACTTTAGAAGACGTAGTCAGATTGTTACGAGAATCAAACAACATTATGGTTTTGACAGGTGCAGGGGTCTGTAAAATTTTTATTTACTGGAAAATGATTTCTTATGATAAAATATTAATGTATGGGAAATTATCAGGTATCTGTGTCATGTGGCATTCCTGATTTCCGATCGGAAAATGGTATTTATTCTAGGTTATCTGAATTTGACTTGGATGACCCACAAGATATGTTCGATATCAATTATTTCAAAGATTGTCCTGAAGTCTTTTATTCATTTGCCAAGGTTATTGTTTCATATTTTTGACTTTTACTTCTTAATTTGAGATTAAATTTTTTAAATAAGCATTTCAATATATGGATTCGAATTTATCACTATATAAATTTACAGGAAATTTATCCCAGCAATTTCACACCTTCACCTTCACATTATTTTGTAAAACTATTGGAAGAAAAGGGAAAACTGTTAAGAAATTACACACAAAATATAGATACACTTGAACAAGCTGCTGGAATTAAAAATGTTCTACAATGTCATGGTATTATATTTTATTTTATTTTGTGCAATATACAATTAAAAAATTAGGTTAAAGTTTTACATATTTTTTTTTTTTTTGTTTGTTTGGCAAAATATAGGATCCTTTGCAACTGCAAGTTGTATTGTGTGTGGCTATAAAGTAGATGGTAATGAGATCAAAGATGACATTCTAAACCAGCGAGTTCCGTATTGTCCTAAATGTGTTACCACCGATGATGAAGACAATGATATCGGAGAAAGTGTCTCTATAATGAAACCTGACATAGTATTTTTTGGCGAAAAACTTCCGCCAGAATTTGATCGATCATTCCCCAGAGATAGAGAAAAAATTGATCTTCTGATTGTAATGGGAAGTAGCTTAAAGGTTGCCCCGGTTAGCGAAATAATGGGTAAGTAATTATCCTTTAAATTATTTAGATATATCTTATATAAATTTAAATGTAATAATTATTTATAGGTCAAATTCCTCATCGTGTCCCTCAAATTGTCATCAACCGAACACCGATAAAGCATATGCAGTTCGACGTACAGCTTCTTGGCGATTGCGATATTATAATTCCTGAACTGTGTCGAATGCTCAAATGGGAACTAGTTCATGAAAAACTTCCCGGTGGTTCATCATTATGTAAAAGGTCTGAACCATATCGATTTTTAGAGCCACACATTTATTTTTTTGAGGGGGCGGTAGTGAAACAAGGAGATTTAGCTGGACGTGGCGTAAGGACAGCAAGTATTGAAGATTTAAATGGTCAAGAAAAAGATAAAGTGGAAATTCGCGAAGATAACAAACAAGATAATGCGAAAACAGTGAAAAGCAATAATATAGAGAAAATTTTACAATCTACTCTATCTCACTTAGAACATGACTGCCCATCTTAATAATATATTTTGCTGATTCAATTCACTTACTTTATTTTATACGTCCAATCATTTTAAATACGACTTCCTTTACGGTTAGGTCCGTGTTACATTTTGTTGATAGGTTTAGATGAATTTTATGATTCACAAGCAGACCTTCTGAACTATGTAAATCATACTACCGTGTGCATATTTCATTTCCGTTAAGCGGAAAAGAAATATGCACACGGTAGTATATAATCAGCACGTGATTTCTAGTACAGAGATACTATTTCTATAGTATCAGTAAATTTAAGTTTATATCTATTTCATTAGGACAATAATTGCAATAATAAGTTTATAGGAAAAGTATGACTAAATCACTTTCTTACACTCTTTTTTTTGCCTTTTTTTTTTTGGTATAATTAAACAAAAGGTTTTATCTTCTAGTATGATTTTTTCATCTAATCAGATTTATAGAATATTTATAAACCAAATCTTATTTTGAAATAACGTGTATTTTAATGATTCTTATATTATAATTTTTCAATGAGTTTTAAATTTGATTTGTATAATAGTTTTTTATGTATAAGAAAATATCAGTTTTAAATTTATAAAACCCAAATAAAAATTAAGATTATACATTATACATTTTTTAAAAATATTCTAAATAAAGAGTAAATTTATTCATCGCAAGGGGGCGATACTCCTTATACATCGCCTTTATATATATTCCTTACCTAACCTTTTCTAACCATTGTATGATTTTGAAACCTATACACATGTGCGGATGTATGATGGGAATCATGTGCGGAAATTGTGTTGGGTAGTGCGTAGATATCGCACAACGATACACAAATAATTTTTCAACTGTGCGCAAAAAAAATTTTTAATTAAATTTATCAAGTTTTTATAATGTATAAATGCTTTATTAATTGAATACAAAAAAAATATTACATAAAATGTTCAAGTATATTTACAAAAAATACTATATAAAATGTTCAAATTTATTTACAAAAAATATTATGTAAAATGTTCAAGTATATAATATTTCTATTCATTAGATTCATTAGCTCATTGAATACAGGTCCATTCGATGATTCATCTGATTCCTTAATTTGGACTTGGTTAATTTATGATAGGAAAATATCCGCTTAACATAAGCATTAGAAAGAGGAATTATCAAGGCTATCCTAATAAGTTTAGAAATTAATGAGTAATCATTAATAAAATGTGATTTTGTATTCCATATTGTTTCCATCCTTTTACAAAATCAAAATCATAGATTGATTTCATTATTTACTTAGCCATCCTCCATTCTTAATTTAATTCTACTTCATTAAAATACATGGGAAATTTTTACCAGTAGCTAAAAACGATCATTTTCATAATATTCTACTAAAATTTTAATTTTATTATTTTCATAATATGCAATGTCACTTTCTTTCTAAGGTAAAAATTTGGGATTGAAAATTCTTAGTATATTGTAAACTTCTGAATACAAAAATTGATTCTTTAAGACTCTAATAAATGCTTCAGAAAATTTTAAAATAAAAAGAAGGTATACTATTAGAATGAATATTATTATCTTTCATATATTTATATAAAATTGTTTCATATGTTAGAGAAACTTCTTCAGTTCTAATAAATTGCGCTTTAATAGCTGAAATAATCATTTCTAAAGAATGCTTTAATTCTGAAAGATCTCCATGATCACATTGAAAAATCTTGATCATTTTTGATAAAATGTACATTAAATCTGCCAAGAATATTATTGATATAATAAATTCTGAATTAAGATTATTAACTAATTGAGAAATCAGAGTTCTATATTTAGGATTGTCTACATTGATCATATCATTATTAAGAGCATCAATAACTAAAAAAATAACTTAATGGAAATTGTGTATAACATTTGACATAAACAACTATCTTGTATTAATAATATTTAATATAGTAAGTTGTGGATCTTTGTTAACATCTTGCATAAACTTTAAATTTTGCATTTGTATATATGATTCACTGAAATATCCATATAATTGTTTGCAAATAACTTCATATTCTTTAAAATATACTACTTCTTTTGCAGCATCTTGGCCAGCTAAATGAAGTCTATATGTAATATAATGAACAGAAGTTATGAAAAGATTTTCTTTTTTTAATTGTGTTATTACACCATTAATATTTCCTAAATAAAAAATAATTATATGAATTAGCTAATTATATATTAAATTATTTTTATTATAATTTACAACTAACCTGTCATAACAGAAGTATCATTACTTTCAAAATGAGCAATGTTTTTAATTTGTAAATCTTTTTTATTTAAAAACTTTTTATTTATATTATAATATTATTAGCATTGTAATCGTCAAATTCTATCAATCTTAAATAACATAATACTAATACATTATTTACTATATATTTTGAGACAATTATCAAGTGTTTTTCATTAATTATTGCTGTTGGTTTATTAATTAAAATACTATATCACTCAGAAGCTTTAATTTCATCAATTAATACTTTTTTTATGATATAAAAAATTGCTTCTTCAAATTTTTAAACATATTTTGAATTATTATATAATTTATATTGAAAAGTTTCAGCAAGTGAGTTTAAAGAAGAAAGAGAAGGAAGTTAAAGAAGTTGTAGTGTAATAATTTTTGAAAATCTATTAGAATTTAATACTAAATTATATATTTAGAATAAAGATTTAGTAAAAGATGATTTTTAGCTGCAAAATACACATATTTTATTTGGTTAATTATTTTTTCCTTGTTATTAGTTAAATAATTAAATAAGCTTTGCATTATATTTAGCTGATTTATTTTTCTTATTTTTTTCAAAGTGTATACTCCTGATTTTTAATATATCTATTGACTAAATCTTTTTTGTAAGTATCACATCCTTTAACCATTTGATTATTATAGCCTACTTTTTCATATCAGATATAAAACATAAGAGCTTTCCTATTAACCTCTCGATATTCTAACCAGTCACTATATATAATACACTATTATTCTTTTAGAGAAGTTGCAGTTTTCAGTTTTTTAATTGTTAGAATATTCTTATTTTTATTTTTTCTTTTAGTTTTAGATTAACTATTAGAAGTTTTTAAACTACTTATGAAACTAGTAGGAGTTTTGACCGTCTATCATTAAAGTCTAAAAATTTATCTATAATTTATAATTAGTTCAAATTTTTTTAAATAAAAATTAGATGATCTGAAATAATAATTACATAATGCAAAATTTATATGCAACTATGCAGAATTTATGTAGAATTATGCAAAACTATGTAGAATTTATGTAAGATTATATAAAATTATACGTAACTATACAAGATTATGTAAAATTGTATGTAACTGTATAGAATTATATGAAGATTGTGCAACTATGTAAAATTTATGTAAAATTGTGCATGACATATAGGCTGTATATAATTATATACAATACAGATTTATGCACATATTAAAAAAGTATTGTGTGTGAAAAATCATCAGTTATATGCAAGCATACATGATTTCACTGTTAAAATTACACACTATTTTTAACCCTAACCTAACTTAAACTATATGATATGAATAAAGATAATAAATAGAGTTTCACATATTAAAAATTTCTCTGTTCTTAAAATATATAAAAAAATGAAAAAAGGGAAGATGTGACATAAATGATAAAAAGTGAAGCAATAATATCACATATACAATGAATAAATTATTTCTTAAATAAATATTAAGATTACTTATTTTAAATTAAAAGTATATTAATTAAAGATAGTTGTCATAATTAAAATAATAGTGCAATTTAGTTGCAACTTGTAATGCAATTAAATTTCTTATGGTGTAATTAAGTTGTAATTTAATTGAAATTTAAAAATAATTAAAAGACCATCTTTAATATTAATATTTTTTTTTATTATTAAAATTATATTTAATTTTTTATTTGCTTTTATTTTTATATTTTTATATATTTAATTTTAATATTATATTTAATTTTTTTATAAGAATTTGTATTTTATAAAATATATATATAATATATCTTATATATAATAAAATTTATGTATACTGTATATGATAAATTAAAATAATAATTATAAATTGTATTAATATATTTTCATATTGTACAAATAATAAATTATATTTTATAATATATAATATTATATATACAGGCTGTTCCTAAGCACCTTTATTTTAATCACTAGCAAATCACATTGAGATTGCATAAGTTTTATAATTAATTAAAATAAAAATGACAATCAATTCTTAAACAATCTCTATCTCTCTATCTTTTTATTAATTTTTATCATTGTCAACAGAGCAATTGGCCAGTTATAATGAAGTCACATGGATGACACAATATGACGATCTTTTAATGAGAATTCTATAAATTCTAAAAATACGGAGGATCTACATAATTCTGAAGATTTTCTAAATACTGATAATAATCGTAATTTTACGAATTAAATGAAGTCTAAGAATATTTAATGTTATACATATTTTAATATTCTAAATTTTATTATTATTTTTATTATATTTTATATTTTTATTATTTTACATATTTTTAATATATTTATTTTACTTATATTTTATTTTGCTAAATTAGTTAGTTTATAGTGTAGTAAATAGTTAGCTGTGACAAAAGAAATTTTGTATAAATAGATAGACTTTTTGCTTATGTTATAAATTAACTCTT
>CAJVPP010002923.1:0-13132 GCA_910592005.1 Funneliformis mosseae
ATAAAAAAAAAAATTTTGAATTTACTTACTTGTAGCCAGAGTTAGAGGCGGTCGGATACTTATGACCGCTACTGTATTTGATTTTTCTGGGAGATCTCGTTAAAGATGGTAATAATAACTTCTTCTTGAAAGATATTACACTGCATGACATTTGCAAACGTGGTGTTAAAAGGTGATATAAATGGAATTTCTTCTAAATAAATTTTTATGCAAACGTAGTCAATACAATGTTTAGAATTATAATAATTCTTTATGTATAATAGAATGTGCAATTTTTATTTTTGTTTGATTGCTTTGATTGCACGATTTAATGGATGGCGCAGTTAAAAATTCCAAAACGGGCTTCTTTTCAGGTGCAAGTCCATAAGGAGTTATTATCACACCATGATTCAGAATGGTAAATTCAAGTATATGTTATCCAATACCCAATTGTCAAAGGGTAATTTCTTTGTGATATTTCATGACTCCTGAAATCAAACGATTATTAAGTTCGAGGGAGATAATATCAGCAGAAACAATACTTTCATATGCAATAACTGAAGCAAATTCAAATTTGTATACTTTATTCAGATACTCTGTCTAAAAAATATATATATTACAAATAATTTGTAGTAACATTTAATATAAATTCCCAAGGAAGTGCAACAAATAAAAAAGAAAATAAAATTTAATACCAGAGTTTCATATCGGCGATAGGATTTCCATTTGAATCTTCAATGTCCTTCAATTTAAATTGCGACATTTCTGACTTGAAACAATTACTGCTTTTCCAAAATACTTCATTAATGGACCATGACAAATGTGCCTTCAACCGATCAAGTTTTAAAGGATTGTATATTGAACTGTTTTTAATGATCAAAGATCCTTCGACTAATACCTTTCTTGAAAGAAATTCTTGAAAATTTCTTTGACTTCATCATCGTTAGAATTTGAAGATTGCTTAGCAACCTTCCCATATTTATCATACCTAGTTTATTAATCTAATTTAGAAAATTAGGTATCTTATAATTCCTAAATCAACAAGATCTTAAAATATTAAGATATGCTCCCGGAAAAAAGTTTAGGACCGCCTGAAAATCAAATAAACCATAAATTTATGTTTTAAAAAATAGGCGTTAATAAACATGTAATATAAAAACTTTATCTCGTAATTTTATCTAATAAAAATGAAAACTTTATGATTATCTACTAATATTTTATATAAATGAATTATGTTGGTTGGTTTAAAATAATGTCAATTTTACTATATATATATATCATAAAAATTGAGATTATAAATTTTTAGCATTTATTGAGCCATCCGATAATCAAATCATTTAGCGTTGTGTTAAATTTTTTTTTCGGGTAGAATTATATCCAATGTAACAATACGAATATTTTATTAACACTTTATTGACTTATCAAATTGGTTCTCGTCATTTCTTGGTCTACTTGGTTTTTATATTTCTTTTCCTTCTTTTTACTTTCAACCATCCGATTATAATTAATTACTCCTTAAAAAGCGAACCAATCACGTAGCGATTTTTTGATCACAAATTGATAATCACCAAAAAGGTTAACAAAAACAATAAAAAGAAAAACTTTGTTTTATTTTTTTTTCAAATTCGTTCATTTCAAAAGTACGAATGCGTTTTTTTAGTTTCATAGTTTTTTTTAATCTTTTTTTTTTACTTTGGGGTTTCGATCACTGGTCACAACAACTATCAAAATTTTTTCGCCCTTTTGATTTATCATTCTTTTTTTCTTTCGAGTTTATTAATTCAGAAGTAATAGATAACCATTTTTTTTTAACTTTACGTTTGTAGATTAGTTTTGGTTTGTTTATTTTTATTTTTATTATTAATATTATTATTTTGATAATTCCGTAATTATTTTATTTTCTCAAATTTTTAAAGCAATCCATTGGTTTAAACTACAATAATATTTTTATTACATATTACGAATTTTTAACGAAGAATGTAATAATTGATCCAAGATACATATTTTAATAGATTAAAGTTCAAGAATTTTGCAAAAGTCATGTGTCAATATTCCCTTGTAAACAACATAATAAATCAATAAAATTATTAAAAAGAAATTATAAGAAATTTACTGTACATATGTTTGTGCTAACTGTTCTACTTGATTAACTTTTTAAAATAATTAAAAAAAAAATAAATGGATGAACAAAATGAGTAAGTGATTTATCGAATTTATGTTCTTTTTATTTTCCTTATCGTTATCATTTTTAGCTCTGATTGTATCACTCATTTCACATTGAATCAACTTATTATCAAAAATAAATGCATATTGCGTTCGTTATTACTGGTATAGTTCGAAATGGCAAATTGCCAAGATTTCTTCATCCCGATAATGAAAATTAGCGTAAGAAAACGTTTTCAGAGGTATGAAGCTAATCTAAAGCAATTTCTATTAAATTCTTTAGATTCAGCAAAATTTCATTAGATTCGTTTTTGATATAACAAAATCCAATTAATAATACGTCTAAAAAACAACAATCGTTTTATTAATGTTAAATAAGTCGTTTACCTTTCTTCGTAATCATTATAAACAAATTAAGAAAGCAATATCAACATCCGTTCGTTATCAACAAACAAAAAATGACAGCAAAAATTTAATAGGTTTACTCAAAGAATATTACCGAGCATAGGGCTTCCGTTTGAAAATAAGATTCGTTTGCAAATTAATTATTTGATATCAAAATTGGTTTTGATCATTTCGATCATTTATAAATATTATTGTTTTTTTTTTTTTTTTAAAAAAAAAATGATCTTCGATATGACTAGTCCTTGGGACTCACCCAAAATAAAGATTCGGGATTCCCGAGTAAAGGTTATAATTTATTTTTAATCAATATTCTAAATAAAACATTATCATATGAAAGAAATGAATTATGTTGGACTAATTTAACTTTTTTCATTTTTCCAACCTCGCTTAATTTGCTTAATTGTTAAAAATTATTAAAAAAAAAAAAAAAATAAGGTCTAGCTTGATCCACTTGTTATAAATCAAATCACGCACAACTTGGTTGCTGTATATACGGTATACACGTCGAAAACATTGTCTTTTATATGAATTACTCCTTGCATAATAATAAGTATCCTCGGCGCTAAAAACACAAAGTTGTACTTTGTATCTGATCATTATCACATCTAATCAAATAAAAAAGATTCACATATATCTGAAACCGATTTTCCATCAAATTCCTTCGGATCAAACTTTTTCTAATCATTTAACTTGCATTTGATGTGCTGTCCATTTGAATTTCGAAATGGTGTATCATGATTACGGCTTGAATACGCATAGACTTTTGATAATTTGATATCGTCGTCATGAAATAAGTTTGGTGTTTAGTTATCAAGGAACTTGTAAAAAAAAAATTTGGAAGTTCGAAATAGAATTCGAGAAAAAAATGGGTTCGTGTGGCGCAGTTACCTGCGCAGTCAAAATTTACATCACTTACCACACTAGACATTTTTAGAGAAAATCGAAATGTTGTAACATAAAATTTAACTAAATTAATACAAAACCGTGCTAAGGCTGACGCATTATTATTATACATAAGCCACTTTGAGACGTCATATTTGTTCATAAAAACTAATACTTATAATCATTCAACTTCATTAAGTAGTATAATTTTTAAGGAATCCGACCTTTTTTTCTTATAAAAAGCAAACAATTCAAACTTATTTGATAATTAATATTCACAAACAAAAAAAAAAAAAGTCCGTCATGAACCGAAAATTTATTTTTGTATTCCTTTTATTGGCTACGCTTTCAATGGTCAATGCAATTCCTCATAAACTTCTTAAAAGAACCAGCTTTAATGCATGTTTCACACCAGGGGCATCGAGCGCACCAGCCTTACTCCAAGTATCTATTTCACCCGATCCTCCCGTCGCTGGAACAAATGTTAAAGTTTCTGTTTCCGGAACATTTTCAAAAGATGTCACCGCACAAACCAAACTTGTGGTTGCATTTGCTGATTTCTCTAAACAACCCATAGCACCCCCTTTTGTTACAGATGCTTGTACTGGAAGTGGGTGTCCAATTAAAGCTGGGGACTCGTATTCTCAATCTGTGGATGTTTTAGTACCAAACAACTTACCTAGTAATTATATTATGGGAGCTGGTGTTGGAAATTCAGAAAGCGATATTTTAGGCTGTGCATATGCTATAATTAATGAATTTACAAGCCTCTTTTTTTAAGAAATATATTAAATTTTCTTTTTTTAAAATTTACAGTGAATCTAATTCATTTAGTTGATTATATCTCTATAATAAATTTGTAGCAAATAAATTAGCAGTTTAGTAACGTTCTCTTTTAAACGCCTTCGTGAAATTTACGTGATACCACGGATCATAGTAAAAAGAATTGCTTATCGTTAATATTGCTTCATTCGAATAGTTTTTTTTTTTATGTGGTGTTATGTTTGATTGTACTCTTCGCATATAATTTTACGGAAACGAATAAAAACTTACTAGGAACTCCCTTAATTGCCATATAAAAGCACAGTGGAAGCTCCATATATTCTTTTGGTGGTGGTTGCATTTGCTATAATTGGTTGCACTGTTAAATCTCATTAATATCGATATATCGATATTATTTTTATTTGGAAAATTATCGAATAATTTCGTAATTATATGATCACATGATTTTGCCATATTTATATTTTACGCGGACGCGTATTCCAAAAGATTACCTTTTTCCCACGACGGACGACAGACAAGAATATTTTAACCTGCAAAGTTGTTGTCCAAAACGGTATATAGTAAGGTATTTGGTTTTTGTTAATTTTATTTTTATTTATTCCCTAATTTTTTTTTTCTTTTATTTTCTTATATAAACTAAGTAGCGGCTGGAGTTTGACGTGGAAGTATTTGCAGTTATTATTCTTGAAGATTTTTTTTTTTAAGGTGAGAATGCGCTGTCTTTTGACGGTTTTAATGATACAACTCACAGTCAATATTCGTATCGAGTAGTTGGTCATAGGAGGTATCTTGCCCTATGCTGCTTTAAGGAGTGGGATACCACTTGCTCTAGATTATATTACCACCATATAATCTGGGTACCACTATATGATCTAAATACCGCCATATAATCTGGGTACCACCATATGATCTAAATAATATAATCTAATTATCACCATATATAATCTAAATAATATAATCTAATTACCACCATATAATCTATTTATTTTCGCGTATCAGGTATCATTTTTTATGCTCTAGCTATCCTTTTAAATCTTTCTTGCTATCTGTATTTTTTACCACCATATAATCTTACTACCACCTACCATTTAACTTAACTACTACTATATAATCTAAATACCACGCTCTTCTTCTTGTTTCTGAGTTGTTTACATGCTAAATTCTTTAATGGAATTGTTGGTCCTCTGTAGCTGTTTAGATATCTGGTTTTATGTTAAAGATGCTAACCCTTACACCTGGTTGGATACTGGATTCTATATTGAAATGCTTACCCTTTGCGCCTATTTGGTTGCCTTTCTAAATACCAAAATGTGGTAAAAAAAATATGGTGTCAGGTAGTGCAATAAATTCGTGGATAATTTTGACTAGCATTATACCATAATTTTGGCTGATCTTTAGGACATATGATTTGGAGGATCCAAGCTGGCATCATGGTAGCAACTTGGTAATATCCTAGAGCTGTCATGGAACTAGTGAGAAACTGTCAGAATGCTAGGGAGGCTTCTATTAATTCACCAGCTTGGATGCAGAATTATTATGTCCAAAGTTCTGGCTAAAATCATGAAATAGTGTTGGCCAAAATTTTCGTTAATTTTACTGTGCCTTTAGTTCTGGATACTTTTCTGTCATCTTCTTATAACTTTTATTCGTATATACATTATCCCCATTTTGTGATTGATTGGGAACATAATAGTGATAACACATATACAAAATAAAAATCACAATAAGTAGTAATACTTTTACTTACACAATATTACTGGTTAGGTTTAATTCTGCTTTTGATCTCCTATTTGATACTAAGAGTAAGGCTGAAGAAGACTTATCTTCTGGATGTATATTCAATTAACACTTTTCTGAATTCATACTAATGATAGAATAGCCAAGTGTTAATATTTCTGAAGAAGCTTTTATATCATATCTGGATACATATTTAAGAAGGATAAGTCTTATGCAGAGGCTATATCATACCTGAGTAAATATCTAAAAAAGTGAAGGCATCTGCTATATTTTTATATATAATTCTGCAGATACCTTTACTTTTAGTTACATTGCGTATTATTATAGCCAGCCTATTTATATCATATTCGAGTACATGTCTAAAAAGTGTAGCCTTCTGCTAATTTTTATATAATAGATTACGCAGAAGGTTACACTTTTTAAGGTATATTAAGTTGTATTTCTTTTATGATTTACTGACTAAGTTCGATATCACTTCTTTTTTGCATTCATCAAAAAAATAATTAAACATTTCTGAATTTTATAAAGTAATATAAACCTTTTCAAACTAACGATATGCTTACCTTAACTATTTTCAAATAAACTGATTGTACTGAAACTGCCCGCTATGATTGTGCCAACCCTGATAAATATTTAAATAACTTAAGCAGTTATACTAATAATAGATCTGACTTAGGGTCAGATGATTATAATGACTATGAGTCTAATTATGAGACAGATAATGAAGAAGCTCTCTGAGCTTTAACTAGCATTATCAAGATTCCATTAGTTCAACTACCAAACGTAAAAAAGCAAAAAATTAATGTGGTATATACTTTAAGGCAGAAAAAGTTTAATGATAATTTTTCTTCTAAGGACTTGCTAAATGTCATTTGAGAAATTTTTCTATTACCACCTAGAGATATATCAGATGAAAAGGGATTATTAGAATGTTTTCTAATTTATTTATTTTTTTTTCTGAATGAAATAGAGTCTAGTTTATATAATGCTTATAACTAAGATGAAGTAGAAGATAAATTAGTTATTAAAATTGACCAAGATGATGATTGAGTCCCAAAGTTTTCTGTTGCAAATAATATTTTTAAAGTATATGGCTTGCCTAAAATTCATGAATGTATTAATAGTCAGAATCCTTTAAGAACTATAATCGATATAGATGCTTTATAAAAAGATATGAAAGTAAATAGTATTAAGGCATAAGAAGTATTTATTCGAATCTGTTTATCTTTTATAAGTTTTATATTGAATTCTGATTGTAGCTGGAAAGATATTCTCAAAGGATTGGTAATCTCTACATCATCAGATCCTAGTAAGTGTAGCTACCACGTTTTATATGCATCAGCTCTCTTTATTGATTCATTATAAACTCAAAGCATTCACAGAATTAGTATATACCTTAACTAAAAAGAAATTTAGTAAGTATATTGATTGATAATTATCTAGTTAGAATTTTAACCTTTGCCTTATCAGTTCAGCAAAAAAGGTCATGTGAAGCGCATTCTTCAATTCTTACTAGATAATGAGTGAAATGATCTCAATCATACTAGAGTTCAGCCACCTACTAGCTTAGAATTTGAAGTAAGATCCTGATTATTTAGTATAGAAAAAAATAACAATCCACTAAAAATAATAGTAGGTCATAATATATTATAAAAATGCATAGATCTTATTTTGCAGAAACATTCTAACTATTTTAGGGATTAGACTATCAAAGAAAAGAACTCACAAAACTTTGTATATTTTAACCAGAAAGCTCCACTAAAATGTTTACAATATAAACACATACTTGATAAGAATCAGTGATAGTTTAGTCATATATGTGCTAGCAGTAGAATGTTCATTGTAAAATGCTTTCAGCAAAATAGTGATAAGCGTAAGGAAGTTTTTGAATGTGATCTAGCTATTGCAGAAAAAATTTAGAAAGAAAATAAAAATTTATCTCCCGCCTCTCACAGGATAAAGGGTCTAAGTTTTCCTAAAGTCTTCGTAAAAATACCATCTTAGGTTAAGTATAATGAAACCCTTATAGCAACAGAAATATATAAGAAGAGATATATAAGACTATTACCTAATAAAGGTGATATCTATGTAGGATCATCTTGGAAGACAGAAAAAATATATGTTTTATAGCATCTTACTGTAAAGATAATGCTGCAACTAGTTGCAACTATGTAATACTTATTTGTTACTGGTTGCAACTAGTTGCAACTCAATTTTTATTAATGTTGCAATCAATTAAATCCTATGATGCTTATTTGTTACCAGTTGTAACCAGTTGCAGTGTCATCTTTAAATCTTACTATATCTGATGACGTGAATTTTTAGTATTATCTACATATTACTCTTACTCAAATGCTGTTACTATAAGACTCAATTTTAAATTATATTGTGATATCAATAGTAATATAAATTTACCTGATTACAAGAAAGTAGTATATCAAATAGAAAGCTTACATTATATTACCAATAATTGTAAATGTAATAAAAAATGCAAATGTCTTCCAATCTAATATGATTTATGACTTGATGAAATATTGTTTATAATTGCTTAGACACAGAATTATTTGGCCAGATAATCAATAGAAAAGTTATATAAATTAGTTTAAGACGTAAGACGCATTATTATCATGAATAATGATCTAACTGATCTAAATATTGAATAGATTAAAACCCTTTATAAGGATAAATCATTCTCAATTATCCACAATACTTATCAGTCTCAGAAAGGTAAGACATTTTACTTAGCTCCTAATAAAGAAACTGTATTAGCTGAATTCTAGAATTGGGCCAAGAAAATGTATTCACTACCATTTAAAAATCAGAAAAGTACTTCACTTATCTGCTATCTTAGAAAGGATATATTAGAAATTGTTTATGCTTTCAAGACTAATTTTTCAGAATTACGAATTAAGAAATATCATGGCAAATCTGATCTAATGAAAAAAGCTCAAGATTTTAGTAATATAGAAGAATCATAAAGTGATGTAAATCTTATTGCGTATACTAGTACTCTAAAAATAGGAGTATTTTGCACTAATCCAAAGTTTGTGTGAGTATTCTGTCTTTTTAATAGTTAAATAGAAACAAATGCCAGAATGAATTTGATATTATTCTACATGCGATGTATTAAAGATTTTATATACCATATTGAGCAAAGATCTTTTAACGTTCTAGTCACAAAGAATGGATTATTCTAATAGTTGTTAAATGCCAAACATGAATGTCTTCCTCAGGAACTTTAAAATAGAGGAATATTTCCAAATATAGACTTTATCATCTGAAATAAAAACGTACTAATTGTTTGTTTATGGGTGACCTATATGTTAAAAAGATTCTGTTCCTGACACTTATTTAGTTAGAGGATAGTTAATTTTCTCTAAAATACAGGTATAGTAATTTCTGTCATGAAACTCATTCCTAAATCTGAAGATACTATAATATCACTATCCTAAATAGTGAAGGTAAGTTTCTCTACCATTAAAGCAGAGAAGATAGCAGATGTATCTAATGCTACTATTATCAATTGTAAGACTGCTGAATTATTAGAGAATAAACTAAAGACTTTAGAAGAGATGCGTTTTTTAGACTAGCATTATATTGTAGATTGTTATGAGATTTTGCTTAAATTGTTAACTGAGAATTTCATCTCAAAGTATGAGAATTACAATCACATAAAATGGTTTAAGACTTATAATCAATTACGAGATACTGATACTAATAATGAAACAGCTGTTGAGGCTATATATTATAAAGATTACAGAGAATATAGGCTCACAACTGCAATTTGAGTTGAGAGGCATCAAATTTATCTAAAATTATTAAGAATTTGTACACTAGCTAGAGATATCGATGATAGAGTCAGTTATAAATCTAATAATAATAAAATGCATCTGAATTCTCCTGAATCATTATTATATCTCCATGATTTATTTTCTAGAATGGCTCAGGTATTTGATAATACAGATGCATCACGTAGAGCTAAAAAATTAGGATTAAAACAGATTGAGCGAGCAAAACTTAGTTTATTGAATTCAGCACTTTATGCAATTTATGAGTTAAAATTTAAGGCTATAGATATAAGTCACAGGTATTACCGCCTAGATGGATCATTTGATACTAAAGACGTTTCTAGATTACCTTTATATTAAACAGGTGGAGAAATTTATTGGAAAAATGGAGAAGATACTCAGTATAGGTATAGTAAATTTTTACCTGATGGATTAATATTAGATAATTTCACTAGTTCTAGCAAAATGGATAATACGCAAATCACAGAAGATATTCAGAACTTATTCAATATGTACTAATACTATTTGATATGTGTAGCTTTCTACTATTTTATATAATATAATTTCACAGAAAGCTATATCTATTGGTAAAAAATATCTATTTTTATAACACTCTAGCCAAGATACATAGTCACATACTTTTGAGACGTAAGCTTCTACCAAAATTTTATATAATAATCAACTAATGAATAGAATAATATTTTTTGCTCACTCTTCAGCAGACAATTCAGAAGAGATTTTAGATTAAAAAGCAATAACCCTATACTTCTGTCTTATTTGATAATTTATTATATGATACTTTACAAAATATTTGAAACAATATTTAGCATAATACCCTAAATCAACATTAGTAGGAAATTCACAAATCAGATATGGTCTTTTTTTTATATTTTTTTCATATAATTTCTAGTGCTTTACATAACCTTTAGTATGAGTACAGATTCCTTCACAAATGAAACTATCTCTTTTGATATATTGGTAAGTAATACAATTCATGTAAGTATTTTAGGATATAAAACTCTATTTCACTTTTAATTTTATAATAAAATGTATATTTAAATTATTTGATATTAAGATAAGTCATAAATGACTTTTCATACTAACACTATGGATATATTAGATCTACCAACTGATTAATTTCACAAAAAAATATATAATCTAAATCTAATAGCACGATAATTATAAATAGTTCAGTATATCATAAATTGTTACTTAGAGAATATATGCATTGGAGAGAAGAAAGGATTTTAATTCTACCTTTACATAAATTGCTGATATTAAGAAGATATCTTTCTTTCATTTCATATCATATCTGAAACATTATATCAGAAAGAAGTTTACTAGCAGTCGTTAATGAAAAAATAAGCCTATTGCAAATTTTACTCAAAGCTAATTAGCACAATCTTACTTTATGCCAATTATTAAAATTATGCTGAAAGTATGAAGAAATGAAAGCTTAGAGGAATAACATACTCATGAAATTCCTCTATCACCTGAATTTAGCTCCTTCAAAGTATAAGCCAAGTGCTTTATATGATGTATTCATTAAGATAAATGCTTTAGAATTAGAAAAAATATTAGCTCTAGCATGTACACTTTACTAAAATATAAATTAATACAGATGATTCGTTCATAGCCTTAGAATAGAGGTTCTATAATTATGTATTTTTTTTTACATATTTTATTTATTTACAATTTTAAAATATATGTAAAATATACTTCGGTTAGAGCAGGTAGTCTCAAAGAGACCTCTTATAAGTTATATATATATTTTTTCTTTCTCTAACCCTCTGATAATTTTACTGACTATGAGATAGTAAAATTACAGAATATTTTTTTCGAATTGAACTTTATCCTACTTAATATAATTTGAATATTACAGATTAATCTAATTACTACTATATATTCTATATATTACTAAATAGTGAAAATACAGAATATTTTTTTTGAATTAAACTTTATCCTACTTAATATAATCTGAATATCACAGATTAATCTAACTACTGCTATATATTCTATATATTACTTTATATCTGCTATTATAATCAAGTTCATTACAGATTACAAACTTACTAATAAGATGAGTCTCGAAGAGTTTAGCCAATATATACTAAAAATATCCAAGCTCTTGATAACTGGTATGCTAAAGATAGATAAAGAAAAAGGCATCAGGCTCGTAATCATCTTTAAAAAGGGTATAAATATAGCAAAAGACAAGCATTTAAATTAATTTTTCACAAAA
Organism: Funneliformis mosseae; assembly: GCA_910592005.1. Taxonomy (NCBI): domain Eukaryota; kingdom Fungi; phylum Glomeromycota; class Glomeromycetes; order Glomerales; family Glomeraceae; genus Funneliformis; species Funneliformis mosseae. The sequence goes on from CAJVPP010002923.1 coordinate 11,980, forward strand.
GAGTTAGGCTAAGTAAAAGCTAAGTAATTCCCAAAAAAGGAGGTTTGAAAGTTGAGAAAGTGAATATATGTCAAGTATCCAATAGTACTTGTTCTGAGAAGACTATTAAAGAAATAGCTTAGCATATTATTCAGAATAATCTTAGTGAAAGAGATGTAAAAGCAATATCTAGAACCTTAGTCAAAACTGCTTCTGATCCTGTCGTCACCTTATTACGTCTCTTCAGGCTTCAAAGAGAATTATGAACCCTTAATACTTCAGAAAAAATAATCTCTGCTATTAAGATTCTGAAGATAATCAGAGCATCTAATAAAATCCAACAGGAGCGTACTGAGCAATGCAAAAATGAAGAGATTGATTTTCTAGATCACTTTTATTAGAATCAGTTAAAGATAGATTAGATAAGTATAGTATATCTAATATACCTGATAAACAAGTTCTAGCAGATGTAGTAATCATGTTCTGCATCTGTTTTGCTGAAATTAAAAATTTGCATATATTTAATAAAGGTGTAATTGGATACGTGAAAAAAGGAAGGCATAAGACATTTCTCAAGTATTTAGATCACTGGAAAAGAACAAAGAGTAAGCATGACAATTACTTATATAGATTCTGAAAGCAATTTCTTCTGGACAGTTAAGAGATCCTAGAAAGCCTGGATCTATATACTTAAGTGCATTTTTGAAAAAAAATAAATTTCTTCCCAAAAGTAGTAAATTACTACTTTCAAGCTATTTGCGTAAATTAAGAATAGTATTTGCAATTGTGACTCATAGAGCGAAGAATTTATCAGAAACTATAACTATTGCTAGTGAATCACTTTGACATTCATCTGATAACCATGCCTTTCCTGTAAAAAACTATATTATAATAAATTATTAGTTAAGGAAAGAACTGTATCATCAGGTAAAAGTATTCAAACTCTTTGATGAAAACTAATCATATACAGTGACTACCAAAAGAAACGCAAGTGTAATTAGTTACATTTAAATAGCTATAACTTATCAACCACAAATGCTAGAAATATGATCTTATACTTGTTTTAAAGCCCAAATCTTGAAGGATATCCTGGTGAATTTTTTTTTTTTTTTTTTTGAAGTGCGGCAGTTTTGCATGATCTTTATTAAATTTATAAAATACTAGGTACATATAA
>CAJVPP010002924.1:0-13128 GCA_910592005.1 Funneliformis mosseae
CTATTGACTGCTCCCCATATATTTACTTTATTTGATTAAATAGTATTTATAAAAAACAAATTACTTATAATTTTTATAAAATTTTATATTATAAATTTTGTAAATTTTACTAATCTGATTAAATATGATCGGTGCTTAAATTTTAAATTAAGCATAAATTTTTGTTAGTATCAAACCGGTTTGGACACCCATTTTAAACGCAAACCGGATTTCGTAACATAAATCCGGGTCAAACCGAATGGTCAGAAAACCGGTTAAAGCCGAATTTAAAACCGAATGGTACATCCAGTTCCAAACTCTATTCAATATCTCTTTAGAGTATTCATACGGAACAAAATTTTGATAATATTTTCGCCTATTAAGTTTACATTGAATTTAGCTTATAACTACAATATAATAGTCTAATATTAATAATGATAATGCTTGTCTAAAATGGATTTTTATAGCAAATGACCTATATGTACTGTATATATTTAAATATATTTAAAGAAACGAAATGTAATTCTTTTTTACGCTTGGATTTGATGTAAATAAAACTTTCAATTAATTAGTATAAAGTTATATGGTCTGATCGCTATTAAAAATCATATCATATGATTCACTATATCGCAACTTGCAAACGATCCTTCTCATAAATTACTTCCAAATAATTTGAGATACATATTGCAAAGAAATTCATTATTATTCTATGAAAAGAATTCATGATCCTAAATGAGTTGAATTAAATTCGTGAACTTTAAGCACGGTTTTCATCAACTCTTAAAATTATCTTTGTAATTAAGGAAATCGTCATATTTTTTTTATTAGATAACAGCAAATCGAACACACCGAAAACACCTGCACAAACGCGAATTTTTAAATCAAAATAAAAAAGAAAATTAAAGCGATTGCGTACGTCATTTATTTGAAGTTTATGAATTAACCAATTATGAATTAGTTTAGTTAACTTAATTGCCTATGTAAAAAAATAAACGATACTCTACAGACAGTTGAATTATAGAAACAGGCTGTTCTTTTAAACAATTAAAATGAATTAATCAATTTTGTTCTGCACTACTTTCTTCTTTAGTTTAAAATGAAATAATTACTTTATTTCGCATAAGTTAATTTTTGTGTCCGAATTGCATATTAATTAATGTAATTTTGGATAGTCGTGACTGAAATTGTTTTTTTGTCTGAAGTTGGAATTTAGATGAGATTCCAATTTCAGACCATTTTTGTTATTTGAATTCCAACATAAAAATACTATTTTAACCAATCACAATATGCTAATTTTTTTTTTTTTACAAGTAGTTATTTAAAATTTTATATATCAGACTTAATAAAATTAACTTTTAGCTGAATTATAGTTTATTTTCGCGGCATTTATTTATTAAATTTTATAGCATTTAAATTTCCAATATTTTTATTTTATTTTATTTTTTTTATAGTTTAGGTTTTACTTTTTCCTTGATTTTATTTTAATTCTATTTTTAAAATTATAACGTAAGTAAAGCTTTTTTATTTCAATTTATATTTTTTTTATTGTTGAATCAAATGTATGTAATTTTCATTTTTATTAATTTTTTTTAATTTTTCTATTTCTTTTAATTTTTTTAATTTCGATTTTTATTTTCATTCAGGATTTTCGGCAAATAAGTTAGTTCTATTTTCTCACTTTTCATTTTTTTTAAGCTTATTTTTTATTTTTTTTTAATTTTATCTGATTTCTATTATATTTTCATGCAGGTTTTTTGAACGCATCATGGTGCTGTGTCAGTTAAATTAGTGATTTTATTCTTTTTCGTTTTCATAGGTTTTTTTTTAAAACTTCAGAATGATGTGAACTAACCTTAAAAAGCAAAAATAATAATTCAATTAGAAGATCATGTTAAACACATTCACATTTTTTTCATTTTATTTTTTTATAATAGCAAGAAGAAATAGAAAAGGAACTCTTACCTTATGAGTTATCTGTATATATAATTATTCTATTCTGAAGCTGAGAGATAAACTTTAAAATAAAATTACTTAAATTTTTATAAATATTTTCAAGTAGTTAAGAAAATAAATTAAAGAAAAATTTATTAATTAAAATAAATTGCTTATAAACAGTACATGTAGATAATAGATTACTTTAATTTTAATTTATAAATATATAATATTCAGATTCTAATTTCAGATCTAATTTCAAATGGCCTTATAATTAAAATTCAGATTCTATCTTTTTTAATGGATCTATATCCCAACATTTTTTTATCAAATTTATATAACATTTAGGAGTATTGTTAATAATTTTAGGATATTTACCTTTACAAATATCTAAACTAAGTTAAAAATCATGAGCTTCATACTGAAATGGAAAAATTCCTGATATAAATTCCCACATAATTATAGAAAAACTATATATATCACTAGCTAATATATAAGATTAACCTTTTAAAACTTCAGGAGCTACAAATGGTAAAATACTATATATCATTTTTTTTAAATGTTTGAGAATAATCTATAGGTTTACATAAACCTAAATCACTAATAGATAAAATTTCTTTTTTAATACTTAAAATATTACCATGATGAAGATCACAATGAATTAGATTTTTTTGATGAATTTCAATGAGTCCATTAATAATATTAATTAATTTAAATAATTTTATAATCTATGTATTTTTAATTATATTTGATAAATTTTTTCTTAAATTACTATATAGTGCATATTTTATAATTACAATATAATTTAATATATTTAGATCTTAAGTAAAACTATATATTTGAATAAGATTTTCATTTGAATAATATTTTAATTTATTATAATATTTATAATAATATTTCCACTAAAAATCAAATATAATTAATTTAATTAAAATTAAAATAATAAATTATATTATATTTTATTTAAAAATTCTTCATTTAAATTTAATGACTATTAAAAATTTTAAGAATTACATTAATACTATCACTTCTAATCCAATCATTATTAATATATAAATAAGATTTAATAAATTTATCAATCCAAGTTGTTTTATATATAATACTAAATCCTTCTTTATCAAGATATTCAATATTTTCAAATTTAAAATAAGGAATCCATTCTAATAATTGCCTTTTATTTTGAGCATTTATTGAATAAATTCATTAATAAATTTATTTTTTATAAATTTATAAATTTTATAAATATATCATATTTTATATTAATTATTATTAATTATTAAATTATACTGCATTATATTAAAATATCATTAAGTAATAAAAAATAATTTACTATCTATTATATAATTAATTATTAAATATTTTAAATAAAAAATTTAGTTAAATTTAATTATAATAAAATGTATAATTAAATACTAATTATCAATAAAATAACTTACACCCTTTAGTTTTTTAAATAAAAATTTAGTTGAATTTAAATATAGTAAAAGTATAATTAAATATTAACAATCAATAAAAATAACTTACACACTTTAGTTTTTAAATAAAAATTTAGTTAAATTTAAATTACAGTAAAAATTATAATTAAATATTAATAATCAATAAAAATAACATACTCTCTTTGGTTTTTTAAATAAAAATTTAGTTGAATTTAAATATAGTAAAAGTATAATTAAATACTAATTATTAATAAAAATAACTTACTCCCTTTGGTTTTTTAAATAAAAATTTGGTAGAATTTAAATTATAGTAAAAAGTATAATTAAATACTAATAATCAATAAAATTTAGTTGAGTTTAAATTACAGTAAAAATATAATTAAATATTAATAATCAATAAATAATTTACCATTTAATTATTAAATATTTTTTTAAATAAAAATTTTAAAGATTATATTCATTCCAATTCTTTGTTATATTCCTTTTATATATTCTTATTATTCATCTTCTGTTCGATTATTTTATCATCATAAGTTTCCAATAAAATATTAATTAAGCATGTATTTTAACATAGTTTCTGTTAGATGTTTTTATACAAATTAATTTTATTCGTCGAAACCTAAAATAATTAACTTACTTTCTGTAATATTATCATATATATTAATATTGTTTTATTTAAATTGAATTAAAAAGATAAAACATAACTTACGATCTATAATATTTCGAGATTAAATTATTATACTGTATAAAGTATAGATAACTAATAAAAATAACTTACCGACTAAAATGTTGTTAACCATTTAAAATATTTTTTTGAAATAAATTAATTAAGTATAAATTATATTATAAAGAATTACGATAACTTACTCCCTAGTATAATTAATCATTAGAAATTAAATAAAAGTTTAGTTTACATGTTAAAAATATTGATAGGAAATTAAATGACTTACATTCTATAGTATATAGCAACCATTGAAATTTTTTTTTTTTTTTTAAAAAAACTTAATTATTAAAGAATTATAGTTTAACTTTGTAAATAGATGAATGTTCATTACCATTTAATTCTTTTAATGTAGGAGCATCAGGAGCATTCAAAACAGGCTCTAATGTATTGCAGTATTGCTTTATAACAGCTTTTTTATTACTTTTGTTTTCTTTGATAAATATATTTTTAAACCTTTTATTACACTTTTATCGTTACTGTTGAACATTTTTGTAAATTTAAAAGAAAAAAATTAATCGTTTCTTTATTAAGGTCAATGCATTTTCATACATGTCGATCATTTTCAAAATTTATGCAAAATTTAATTTGACAATCACCTTTCCAAATAAAGTTAAGCAACGTACCACAGCTTTTTATTATTTATGCTAATAAATAATAATTAAGCCACACATCACGTGCGCTAAATTTTCATTATTCACAACCGAAAAAGTTTATTATTATGTCGCATATATATATATTTAAATTCTCTAACCTTTCATATTTTATCTTCAAAATATTATTAAAGTTCAAAATATGAAAAAAAAAAATTACTAATTAGGATAAAAATACAAACACGACGAGAATTCGTAAACGGTTGTCTGTTTTATCTGAAGGAGGATGACCGAGTGCATCTTTAGGATTGCTGTGAGTTTGCTGGTTACTTGATTGCTCGATAAATACTTAAAACACAATGTTAAAGTAATTGCGGAGTCTGCCAATTAGTTGTTACTGTTTATACTAAATACTCTATAACTTCTTTTATCATACATTGTTATTAATTGATTCAAACTAATATTTTTGAAACGAAAAATCAAAATGTTCATTTTGGTAATCAAGAGAAGAATTTTTTATTTTAAAATTAAAAAAAAAACTGATATTAATGAAAATATGAATATCTCATTCGAAATTTTATCCTTTGGTAAATTTCTTTTATTAAATTGGTTAATGTCTATCTTTTTAATTCTTTATAACGTAATAATAGATTTATTTCTTTTAAAAATTATCTTTTAACTCGGCATATTTAACAGAATCCATCCAGATGGACGAATTATCCCATTATCGTTTAATGAAATTTCCTGCGATACCATGGATACCCTGTCAAATACTGACAAACCATTTGTATCCTGATGAGATAATCTTTCATCTTTGGTCAATATCGGTTGTAACAGCTTACAAATGGGTTTGGCTATCGTAATGCATGGAGCTTAAATTTGTAATTTGGAATGATTAATTACTACTCCTATAAAGAGTGTGCAATTTCAGCTGCATCATGTATATATTATTTTATTTTATTTTTTAAAATCCTTTAAAAATCCTTATTTCTTATTAATTAGTTTAACTAACCATATTGTTTCGGGTGCGCGGCTAATCCAATTATAATTTGTGAAATTTTTTATGATACCCTGTCCAACTACTAGATACCCGCTTATAACAAACTGGCGCAGATTAGAGATAACCTAACCCTATGAAAAAAAAAATTCTGGAATTTGTCCAGAATTTGCCGTAGTTTCCGAAATCCACCATATTTCTAAATTCCGGATAATATCAAGACATCACGCGATGTCCGGAATCAGCCATTTTGGTACACTTTCCGGACGACTTTGACATTTCCCGGACATTTTCCACATGCACCCGGACATTTTTTCGATAACATTTTTCGGACAATTTTTTTTTATAGGATGCCTCCTATGATTAAAAAAATATATCGTGAAAATTTTTAATTAATTATTTGCGGTATTATCTAACTATATTTGAGATAGCCATTGCTTTATGAGATTATGAATAGTATAGCTGTCATAGTGAAATAAATTTCGATTGCTGCGCCTTGCAGCAATCAAAATTAAAATAAAATAAAAACTTCAATTCATTGCTGCGTTCGTGCCATTAAAAACATAAAATAATTTAAAATAAAAATCTATTCTAAAAAAATAAGTCAAAAGAATCTAGCATCTGAAAAAGTCTTTTTGATGTATGCTATCGCTTAATTATTTTTTTTATTATTTTAACACTTTGAAAGTAAAAGTATTAAGTAAGATAATTTTTCTTCTTTATAAGTTTATAAGTTTTCATTTCTTCGTAGAGTCAGAGTCATACGTTTTTTCTTGAATGTATAGTGGTTTAATGATTCGATTCATACTTTTTATGCGTGAACTATTTCTTGTTTTACGTTGCTCGCCCTCATCGATAATCTATTACATCAAGTCTAAATGAAAATAAATAACAATAATTTGATCTGTGTATTAACCAAAATCTTACAAAACTGAAACAATTTTTGAATTATTGCAGTTATTAAAATGGCTTCCTATATTATTACTAACCTAACTAAACAGCTGTTTGCATACCAAGATTATTATTTTCGACAAAAGTGAAGTGTTGTTTGAAGAAATTGTGCTGGCAAAACCTCTTATTATAAAGAACATATAAGGTCAACTTGAAGATATGGCAGTTCTCGAGAAAACTGGTATGTTCATCAGTTGAAATGTTTGCTAAAATCATAGATAAAAATTGTTATTTACATTCAAGAGAATTTGAAATTATTATACAACATATATATTAATGCATTCTGTTGATTTATTTTTATGATTTCTAGTATCATGATTCCTTATTATTTTCTTTGTGTATGGAGCCTATATAATGCTTAATAGTTTCTACAGCATCTGTTGTATTTCATCTGAAAATGATCAATTACCAAGACAGTTTAATTTTTACGCCATCTATTTAATTATACTTTTTATTATCTTAGACCTAGAAAGAAGACTACCAGATTTTCACGTCACGCTTATCTTTGTTATATATCTAGATAGGTAAATGAACAATTAGATGATTTGTGGAGCTAATTATGATGGTTATCTCTTGCTGATTTTACTAGGAAGGGATCTTTATACAAAAATAATAAGAGTTTATTAACGTGACGGCAATACTAGTCGTATAATTTATCAAAAATCTCATAATTGTATGCAAGACATTCTGATGCTATGATTCACATCATGTAATAATAATTTTTATTGCGTATTTTTAGAAGTGTATTAATAAAAAGGATTAACCATATAACATTATTTGACAATTCATTGATCATTCCGCCTTTCAGTTGAAAATTAAGGACTGGTGGACTATTAATAATTTATTGCATAATTTAAAATAAAGCAAATCGGTTTTACTAAAAAGATGTATATCGAAAAATGAAAAAAAAGCTAATTGTAAACAGCTAGGTACCCTAACCACAGGTATTAACAATATCTTTTGCAACAAATTGTTTTTAAGTTAAAATACTGTATATAGTATAAGTATTTATACAAAATAATTTATGTTGTAGTAATTATATACATCAACATCAAACAATTCCTCATTCTCATATTTAATAAGAATTCCCGATCATCAAATTCTTCGTTCCCAAGTGTTGTTTTGCTAGCGATAATAGGTTCACTATCGCCATTTATCGTGTGAGAAATGGCATTAATTTAATGGTTTAGAAATCAAAAAAGCGGATGAAATTGTTTAATTAAAATAAATCTTTAATAGATGTTTCGACCGCTTTGGAAATTGGATATGCAGACGGCATAATATATCAATGTTGTTGAAAAAGATAAATCTTTTCGTGATTGTATAAGTCAGTAAGTCGAAAAAAGATTAAATCTACTTTAACACTGTGTAAAATTTCAGAAAAAAATTGACCTTCAATTCTTTCTTAGTGTCATGATTTATTGAACGAATATTTATCCATTAGTTGTCTAACAATAAACCGTTTGGTTCTATTCCAAGGGCAACACATGTTGTTGCAACGCGAATCTGTATGATGTTATTTAAAGATCTCCACGCATATAATACAAAATTAAATTCATTTTATTTTTAAAAAAAAAATTTAAAAATTGCTCACCATTTTACTATACTCTCAATTTACTTTGTATGTTGTAAGAAAGCTAACTTGATGTCACATTTACCTCTTGCTCGTCTTGCATCCAAGAAAAATTGTTTATCTACTTCATCTTTAGCTTCAATTAACTCTTAATACATATATTCCGACCATCTGTGGTTGGTTTTATACCCTATATAATTAATATTATTAAGAATTAACAATTTAATTAAGGCAAAAACAAATATCAAGAACAATTGTCAGCATGATAAAATAAATAAATATTCATTTATTGGTCCGGAGCGTAGCGAAGGACTACATAATTCTATCCTGTTTCCGCTCGAAATTTAAGTCGATATGTGATTAGAAACCGTTCCCTAGTAATACCTCATAATCTGAATGATTAAATATCCAATTAGAATCATAAATTAACCTTAGGATAATAATGATATTTAACTTTAAGAAGATTATTATAATATTTAAAAAAAGCGGGTTATCTTGAAATTTTATTAATTTACATATTTCTCATATTCCGGATTGCAAAGATCTTAAACTTCCAATTCGAATCAAGGTGGTGGTGGTGGTAGCGGCGGCGGCGGTAGTGTAATCGACATCTTGGGAAGTCAACTCTGGAAAAATGGAAGATATGTTGTAAAGGTGAGTACCAGAAGGAGATGTTTTAGCAGTAATTCTTCCTTGCTCTAGCCAACGATGTAAGGTATCCAAGTTTTCTAGTTGCTTTGTGTGCAGACAAATACATGGAGGAGAGAGTTTGAGTTTAAGATTTTGAACGATTTTTGAGTCATATGATTTTCATTGATAACGATATTATGAAAAGCAACACTAAGCAATTATTGGCAACTGTATTAATAAGCAAACATTTGCTATGGTTAAAAAGCATAATTAATAGTCATCATAGTAAGTATCGATGACGAGCATTACGTAAACTAACTTTACCTTAAAATGTCATTTAGGAATTTTTTTTGTGATTTGTATTTCCTATTTTTCACTTAAAGATGATCGGCGTCTTGTTTAAACTAAAATTGTATAAGACGTTATTTTTTTGGAATTCATATAAATCAGCAAAATTGCTTGAAATTTGAAAATTTTTTTTGTTCAGAAATTAAGAAAACAATGAATATGATGAATAAGATAATTTGGGGACCTAAAAATGATTTGTCAATTATATACCGGGATTTTATCGTTTAATAGATTTACGCAATGATTTGTATTTAAAAGGACCCTTACAATAGTTGACCACATATCTGACTTTGTTTCAGACAGTTTTCAAGAATTGATTATAATCAATTAAATTCACAATCATTGCATTTGACTTAATTGTTAAATCACGAAAAATTTGATCAATGATTGTAATTATACGGCTGTTTTATTTTACTATTTCACCAATAAATATAGTATATAGGTATGAAATGTTGATTCGTCCATCATCTCTTCGTTCAGGAATTTATTCGTAATTCTTTGACCAAATATGGATGTTAGGAAAATCATGCTCCTTTACGAATATTGAAAATTACGATAAACCTTCACCGGTAAATACATATGGAAATTTAGATTTTATTAATCTTAATTTACATTTGATTTTATTTAGATGTATGACAAAATTGACGGGATTATCAAATTTGTTAATGAGTGATTGAGACTTGAACATGATTTGATTGGAAAAAAAAAAGTAATAATACGTGTTATCGTTATGAATTCGAGGTCAAGAAAAGTCAAAAACAAGAATTTGTACTTTCAATAGTATAACGTATGTATTAATATATGCTTCTTGTCCTGTTTACATATGAAGTTTTTCTCATTAATATAGGTTATTATATTATATTTCTTTACTAGAGGCTATTGAATCGGAAATCAAATTTCAATCTTACAATGAAATTTCATTGCAACCAAAAGGTAAATTTATCTTTTTTCTCTCAAGTTTTCTTTTTTTTTAAAAAAATTATTTCTCTTTTAAAAGTCGAAGCGATTTCGTGTCAATCCTAATTTAAATGCGTCATTAAAATCAATATGGATGAATGAATGCAAAGAAAACGAGGATTTATTTATGGAAAGTTATTTATAAAGGAAGTTCAAGCACAACAAGGAATGATGAATTAAACAATAAAGTAGTGGAGATGCTATTTCGCAAGCATTATATAATTTTAAATGTTTCGCACCATTTAATCATATTTACAAAGATTAATTTAAGGATCTGAGAAAAAATTTACATATGAGGCATAATTTTACTTTTAAATCGGATATTCGAATTAACGGATTTTATATTCAAGCAATGACTATTGATTTATCGCATTCAGCAATAATTAATTCATTTATAAACTATACCGTGATAAATAAATTTCCAGATAATATAAATAAGCTGGATAGGAATACCATAAGAATAGGAAGATTTCTTAAGGAACAAATTTAAAAAGCGAACTAATTGAAGAAAGATTTCCAGGTGGGTAAGACATTATTACTTGTTACATTTTTATTTTTATTTTTATTTTTATATTTACTTTTACTTTTTTGATCTTTTTTCATAATTTTACCATTAGTCCTTTATTTAATGTCTTAAGTATAAGTACAACTGGTAATTTATATAATATTTTGAATTAATGCATGTTTAACTGTATACTAACATTTAAATCAATTTTAATAAATTTTCAGAATTCATTTTTAGGTGAGAAAATCACAATAGATTATGAATTGTCATTATGCAACCAGCACAGTTTACACAAATGCAAGTAATTTCTGTCTCATTGCCGTAATCGAAAAGATTAATTGGGAAGTATATAAATTATTTACTTACTAAAAAAAAGTTTAGAAGGTATATTAATTTTTTAATTATAGATTAACGTATTTCATTATGAAGAACAAATAAACATTCGTACACTAACGAATCTTTGGATGGTATAATTCTCTTCCACATATTCATCATTTATATTTATCGAAATATATTTCGTTGAGAAATACGTCCGTGCAAGGATTTATAACCTTTCTAAGGTCTCCTTCGAAAAGATGTTACTCAATTTCCTTTCCACCTTAATCCACCGATATTTTAAGTACACCTGGTGGCACTTGTATTGTTGCATTTGTAAAAGAGCAATAACAATCTTTATTACTTAATGTTTTAGAAGGTGAAAACAATATTTATTTCAAGAATGATTCAGGGTGGATTGAATATCATTTCTTTGCCAATGTTTAATGATGCCACATGGTTTAACACCTTATCAGATATTAATAAGAAGCTAGACGAGCAGGAGGCAAAATATGACAATGTGCGAGCTTTCTTACAAAATAACAAAAGTAATCATGGCTAAATTGAAGGTATAGTGAATCTTTTAAATTCTTTTTTTTTTTTAAAAAAAAAAAAAAGAATTTTATTTTTCGTATTAGATATGTGAGAGGAGTTGTAATATTAATGAGATTACTTCAACTTAGAGTTATAATCCGAAAACCGATTATCCGTCGGATCGGATGGCGGTTTGTTTCGGATAATCCGCAGATAATCCGCTTTTTTTTTTTTTTTAACAAATTTCTTAAAACCTTCCAACTTTTCCTTCTTCATATTGGAAGTTAATAAAGATATTTTAATACCAACTTAATACTATGCATCGGTCAATGCTTTGACATTAAATTCATAAGAAAGTAGCGTCGGAGGTTCGGATAAAAATTATTTGGAAAGTGATTTAATCAAGTCGAATTTTTTTTTTTACGAATTTTTTAAAAGTATTCTGGCTTTTCCTTTCCTCCTTATGGAGGTTAGTAAAGAATGTTTATACTGGCTTGAAACTATTCTTAGCATTATTTTAACTTCGTTATTTGTTAACTAAAGTCAGTATAAGTATGTATAATTTATTTTTTTATATTTCTTTATACTTTTTTAATATTTTTACTAATATGTGTATTTTTAGATTATTATGAAATTATATATACGGTACTAACTAATGTTCAAAAAATTTTTTATAAAGTATTGGCCATAATGAATAGATAAATTATTAGATTAGCAAATTTATAAAAATTAAAACACAAATATATTTCTAAGAAATTAAATATAGATAAACCTTGAATAAATGAAGGTGATTAGAAATACGAGCTTTAATTACATACATATTTCTACCCAGCCAAATTAGAACCGTAACTACAAACACATGCATACATTTAAAGTATCTGAAACGAAAGTAATGATTGGAATGTTTTCTAACTCCTCACAATGAAAAAAAGGTGTAGAAAGCAATGAATTGGTCTATTATGAATTATCTGAGTATTTTGATAAATATGTTGCAAATTTCATGATTCATAATGACTCATAATTTCATGAAAATAAAAAAAAATACGAATAATTACAATACGAAGCTTTTATTTTATAAGAGATACAAGTGAGCTGCGGCTATTATGAAAATATTTTCCGTTTGTTTTATCAAGTTCAACAGAATACATGTTAGGGTTAGGGTTAGTGTTAGCGTTATAGTTCTTTCTATATTATAATTTGTATATATTATAAATTAAATTTGATTACTTTCTGGTTAATAACTGATTTATTGCGTTAGCATTAACAATTCTTCTAAACTCGAATGGTATGCATGAAGATAAAATAATGTAACATCGTTTACTTATATTATAAAAATACAATAAATACATTTAGTAAAATTTCAAATTTATAATAATAATAAAAAATTTTTAAGTAAAAAATAGATTTAAATTCCAATATGAAGAAGAAAAGTAAAATTGTTTACTATATTATTAATAATAATAAAAAGAAAGAAATATGTATACCAAGAAATTATTTCAATAAACGCCTCTATTAAATAAAATTTAATTCATAAATAAAGATAATTTTTTTCACGAACGGTAAAGAACTTAAAAAAAAATTTATTACTTTTCTTCCACGCTTAGCTGGCGGATCCGACCTTGGCGTCGGAGAGTGCGATTACGGCATTTATTCTCGA
>CAJVPP010002925.1:0-13126 GCA_910592005.1 Funneliformis mosseae
TAGATTCTATCAATTCTCTGCCGCACTACTCTTATGGATCAATAATCGTTCTGGCTTCTCGATTCAACAAGCCACTACCGTCGTAAGTTGATTTTATTTATTACTTTCTGATCTTTGGTCTTGTCATATGAGTTGTACAATTGTCCTCGTATAATTACGGTAATAGCAATTTTTGTAGTAGATGAAATATATATGTATATTAATTAATGTTTTCATGATTCTTATGATGTAAATAAAGTTTCTATTGGCGCGATAAACTTTTAATTTCTTTGATTAGTCTTTCTATAAGTGATTTATTTTTAACCGCGTTTAATGGTTAATTATTTTCAATATAAAAAACACGTGAAATTTTACATCATCTCGTAGATTCAAATCCAAGATTAAAGTCCACATTATCATCAAGGGCCATCAAACAAGCTTGTTTGATGGGATATTGTTTCAAAATTTAAACATCTCTAATTAATTCTTTTTTTTAAAAAAAAAAAAAAAAAGATGATCAAAGTTACAAATGTTACTAATCTTAATTATTTCACTTTAGTAAGTAATGAAAAACGTAAGAGATGTTAAATTATATGAAGTCACGTGGTTTATGAGAGGCCTAGTTACTTAAAAAAAAATTTATTTATATTGGATTCTCGGAATAAAAATAATAAAGGTTTTTGGAAACGTTTTTATATTTTTAAATTACACGTTTAAAATAGGTTTTTAATAAGCAATACCTATTGAATTTTACTTTTTTATATTTAAAAGTAATAATTTTTTACGGAAAAAAAAATATTGCGGAAATTTATTTTTTTAAAACATAAACATGAATGATGATACTAATACCAAATATAGAAAATGATAGGGTCGTACGAAAAGGCTGATAAAAATACAAACGGATTGAAAATTTTTATGTTGATTAGTTTCGAACATTTTTAAATAATGACTAAAGCTTCCGAGAATTGTGAAGAATTAAATAATGGAGACATCATAACTAGTCAAAAATCAGTAGCTGAAATCAAGTTGGATGAAAATATTATTAAAAAACCTGCAGCAACGGTTGACGAGGTTACTGAGTTACTTTCAGCAACTTCAGTCTCTGCTTCAACAGGGGTATTTCGCCATAAAACCTTTAAGACCTCTCCTTTACAATTAAAAGGTAAAGAAGAAACACAAGAAGAACGGAGGAAGCGAGCTTTGGAGGAACAAAAAAAGGTGAAGACAGTTTTCACCTTTTAATTTACAAGTTTTTGACTGATATGCTCAAACTTCTTTTATAGAGGAGACGGGACCTTAATACTCATGCGAGAAACCTAGCACTATTCAGACCAGCAGAATTTTCATCAGAAGAAGATTCAAAGACTGATGATGAATCAATCAATAATGACATCCCCATTGAACAACTAACTAAACATACCAAACGCAGCCTGGATTTAGATCAAGATGATGATTTGCAACAAGAATCATTTACAGTTAAAAAAGCCAAACTCAAAGGAAAATTTAGGGAATCTCGTCGTAAAACTAAAGGATCTAATCCATACAGAAATCAAGTAATGCATGCCGAATGGATGCATGAAATACCATCTGATTTAGAGAATAATTGGTATGTTGTGTTGTGCCCTAAAGGCAAGCGTTGCCTCGTAATATCAGCAAAAGGTAATTATTTAAGGAGATTCTGATGATTTTATATACATCTATTTCATCACTAAAGTAATTTATATTACAACAATCAAGGTAAAACGGTAAGCCGATTGCGCAATGGTAAGATATGATTGATCTTTATGATTTTTGATAAATTAATTAATCAAATCACTTACTTGAATTTTAAATTCTTCATAGGAAACATCGTGAATGTATTCGAATCGATTTTGCCCGCAGGTGCAAATTCTTACAAGGGAAACAAAACAACCGATTATTGCATCTTGGACTGTATCTATGATCAAACAGAATTTACCTATTATGTGTTGGATCTCATGTGCTGGAAAGGACATCCCATTTACGATTGTGATACTGAATTTAGGTAGGTGCAATTATGTTTTCTTAAATTTATACTTTTATAAATTTTTTTAAAATTTTATTAAATTTTTATAGATTTTATTGGCTCAATACAAAATTTGCGGAAGTTGAACGTCCAACTATAAACACTTCTACTTATACGTTTAATCCACTCAAAGCTCATTATTGTGATCAAGAAAAGATATCATTCTTGATAAAGAATCCTCATTCTTTTGGATATCGACCAGATGGATTATTATTCTTTAATAAACACACTCAATATGTTCTTGGCGATACTCCGTTATGTGGTTGGGTTGGAATTGAAAAAGTTGAAGAAATGTTTGAAAACTTCATCAAACAAAAAAAATAGGATTTTACGATTAGTCTTGCTCTTTTTATGTTATCATGATGGCACCTTTTTCGCTTGAATATTCTTCTTTTGAATCACGGGCAAAACTATACTCATGTAATAATTAATGAACACGAGATTTGTGAAATATATATGAACTTTTTTTTTCTTGTCCTTTTCTTCAATATACACAAAAATTATTTAATGATATTATTTTGTATAAAAACTACAAACTATTTTTTTAAAATAATTATAAGATCGCGAAATATAAAATATATATAATATATTAGTGCGAATAGTTCACTATCATGAACAGAGTACTACACGTTGAAGAAGATTCCAAAGCAGTCTAAATAGTATATACAAAATTATGGAATGTTTATTAATAGAAGAAGGTTTTAAATAGATAATTTTTCTGTATTTTCAATGACCATGTCCATGTTCAAATTGCAAAAGCAATGGCAAGAACATTCCCAAAAGCATGAATGCAACGTGAGATTTTTTTATCTTAAGATGGTGACCATTAAAGCCATTGTCTTTACCGTTTCCATTGGTAACATCTTGCATGACATGCATTGCAACATACAAAAAAGTTCCCCCAGAAAAGAGTAACAACATTGCGGTCCACCATTTCATTATATTTGGATTCATTTCACCACTTCTTTGAAGTAAAGAATAAGTAAATACTGCGGCTAAAGGTGCAGCTAATGAGAAAGTGAGCAAATGTTTACGAATTTGACGACGAGTATATGATTCACGAAGTAATATTGTTGAAAGTCCGAAAGCAGCTGGAGCTTTATGTAACATGATAGCTAAAAAAACTATGATTTCAAGTGCCGGTTGACTTGCGGAAGCACCAAGAGCAATTCCATCCGCTGCTGCATGTATTACAAGTCCAATCGTGGCTGATGCTGGTTTCTTATGTATTGAAGAAGAACCACCCAACATTTCATGATCCTCAACATCACGATCACTAGAATTAGCCAAAGAACGAAGTTCTGTTAGACTCACAACGTTTCCACGTGTATGAGTATGACCATGAGATGAATCTATTTGATCAATCACAAACATCATTGCAAAACCAGATACTAACGCAAATCCAATATAATGATGATTTGCATTTTCTTTTCCATGATCATGTTCGTCTGGTTGATTCTCTGGAGATTTTGTAGGAGGATCATCATTAGGTGGTTGGTCAGGTGAATTCGGTAGTGGATCCATTTCTTGACGTTTATTATAATCGTTGGGTCTGTCTTCAACTTTCAACGTTCGTTTTTGAAGAAAATTTTCAAGATTATCATCATAATTATTGGGACCTTTTCTTTGCAATTCTACATTATTCCACATATTACGTTGTTCAAGGATATTATCTTTTATTGTTGGTGTTATTGGTGACGAATTAAGATTGATTGAACCAGACACGCTATATAGAGTTTCAATTCCCTCGGGAATAATTACAATTAATGATGTTCCAACTAAAAGGCCAACTCCAAATGCTGATATCGTTCGCAACCTATCTTCGGAGAGGTGAAATGCTAATGGAATACTTCCCGCTAGGAAAGAACCAATAAACATTGTTAACGAAAGAAGAAACAGCCATAAAAAAGTTTCCATTGAATGTTATTATTAAGATTTCTATTCCCCTGATCACTATCGCTATGTTAAGAGAAATAGATCTAAAAAAAATAGTAGTAGTATTAAGTGCAAATTTAACATTAAATAAAAGGTTTAATTCAATATGAAGTATAGAAAATTTTATTTTATACACAAATTATATTAAAATAAAAGCATTCCACACTTTTAAAGGCAAGATCTAATTTTGAAAAAAAAAATTATTTCAGGTTGAACCAGTATGAAAATATTCGTCGAACAATTTACAATTATTGGTCAAAAAATGTAATCACTGTGCAACACTTCTGTGACACAAAAAATTTTTTATTCGAAATACATTATGCGCACGATTTATAATTTTGTATCAAGATCTACAATTCTTGATGGGGGGTTATTACTTTATCTTTATGGAAAATTGCCAAAATATTTTTTCTGATTGTGAAATCATCAATTTTGCTAGCTGAAATTGTACCAGATTTAATAATTTTTTCTAATCTAGCAATTTCATTATCAATATAATCTTTCTTGTTTTTAATCTTATCCATGATTTTAACATAATATTGGGCAAACCTAAAAAATTTTATTAGTATTATTAGTAAATAGTACTCTCTTATAACAGAAAAAAAAAATAATCATTATTATACAAACTTATTGTCCGACTTGTCAGCAACAACTTTGGCTTCTGAAATAACCAAATCAACATCTGTCAATGTGGCGGCATTTGTAAATTTTATTGCGAACGCGTCTAATTCAGGTATTCTACCAGCCTATATAGATATAATAAACCAAATTAGACAAGATAATAATAAAGATTTTATAGACAAGTTTCCATACCTCCTCAGATAAGCTTCCACCAACGATACGATGTGTTCCGCAGTGTTCATTCAAAAAATCAATAAAATCTTGTTCTGTCCTTCCACCTTGATAATCAATTGGCGTCTTATCTTCTCCTTTTGGAAAAAATTTAATTGTCGGATACCCAGTGACTCCATATTTTTCAGCAATGTCTTTATGTTCTGTAGCATCAACATTGGCAACAACACACTAATGAAATGGGTTAAATATAGGTCAATGATGATGAATACCAGTTAAGGCTCTTATTTAAATGAATACATACATTGGATTCTTGAGCATAATCTTTCGCAACGCTTTCGTAAATTGGAGCTTTCAATGCGAACCTTATTAGATCATAATTGACAATTAAATAATCCATTATTATTTATCTTTTTATTTCTTACCGAGATTTTTGCAATGTCCACACCAAGGTGCATAAAATTCGACCTTAAATAAAAATAAAAGTTAAAGTCTTATAGTCACCATGTGAATCAAAAATCTTATAACTTGATAAAGATACCAATGCATTTTTCTCAGGACTTAAAGCAATTTCAACAAAGGTTTGAGAAGTAAGTTCAGTAACCGCTGTTACAGCTTTTTTAGCTTTCACACCTAATAACAAAGATAAATTATCAAATAGTCTAGTGATTCATATAATCTATAAAATAAGGATCGAACGATTACCGCTTTTCTCTTCAACGAAAGAAGTTAAACTGCTCAAATCGCGTCCTTTACTATAATCTTCGGGTTTATCTATTACATTTTTGTCAAACCATTTCAAAGTAGGGAACCCTGTAATTCCAAAACGACTTCCTAAATCTTTGTAATTATCTAAGTAGATAACATGATAATTAGCATTGAAACAGGAAATCCATTATAATATCGACAACATATTATATTTACCTGCATCAACTTTTGCGATAATTACTCGATCTTTGGCAGCTGTAAATGAATCGGCTAGTTGTTCATAAATCTGAAAATTAAAAAATTTTAAATTATTGATTTAATAAAATTAGAAGGAGATATATATTTATTTGACTTACAGGAGCCAAATTCTTGCAATGGCCACACCATGGAGCAAAAAACTCTACAAGTACGAATTTATCTTTACCAACTATCTTGTCAAAATTATCTGTCGTCAACTCTAAAACATTGCTTGCGCTCACAAAAGTGTTGACGACAAGTATTAATAAAAATATGGATAAAATTGATGTTTTCATTATTATTAATTGAACTAAAAAAACGATATTTTTTTTTTATTACAATTTATTCGTATTCATTTATTCTTAAATATTTAAACAGTTTAAACAGTAAACAGTTTATAATGATTGGCTGCGGATATAAAAGGTAAAACTTTTAATTAATACCCTGGTACTAAAATCAATAAGCCAATTAGTTTAAATCGATCATCATGTCGATCTAACATTTTATACACCTATAAGGAGAGAACACATAGTTAAGCCAAGAAAAATTACTTTTTACAAATTTATCATTAAACTTGTCTATTATAATGTTTTAATGAACTACTTAATGAAAATAAATAATTGGATTCTTAAAATTTAAAATTTTAGGATCTGGGATCGGGTCCCTAGGACCGATCCTATACTTGAATATCATTATCGTTTTTACAAATTAATTATGAACATTTTATTTTTCTAGATAGTAATCACTTAAATCGTAAGGATCGCTTAACATCCCTAAGTGAAACAAAAGAAGGATTATTATTATAGTTAGAAGATAATATTAGTTGTAAGATATTACTAGAAGAGAAAATGTAAAAAATTGTAAAGAGAGGATACACTAGTAATTACTATTAGAATTTAGTATTAGAATTGATAACTAGTATAAAAAATAATATAAATACCTCTTTAATTCTTCTTTACCTTTTATAACTCAATAAACTGAAAGAAAATAAATAATTTATTTAATGTTATATATAATCTGAGTATTCTGAACAGTATAATTTTTTAAATAAAAAATAAAGTCAGTCAAATTATGCTTCATTAAATAAAGTTTATGAATATATGGGCTCTTTGCAATAGAAAGGGAGGAAACTACTAAAAAATTTTTTTTTGCTTTATAAGCTAAATATTATTTTTTTAATAAAATAAGTTCAAATTTAACATTAACTTAAAAAAAATTTTTTTGGTAGTTTCCTCCCTTTCTATTGCAAAGAACCCATATTTTCAAGAAATTTTATTTGAATAAAATCGAATTTTAAAGAATCTAAATATTAAAAAAATCAAAAGAAATTAAATATTAAAAATATTGAAAGATAAAGGTTGCAGTTTGAAATCTAAAATAAATTTATTAATTCAAAACAAATTATAAATAAAATACTTAAATTATATATAATAAAAAGAAATTTTACTATCAATTAAAGGTTGATAATATAAATTCTTAGTTAAATTCTTATTTTCTGCAAATTAATTATGATTTTAACAATTACAGTTATAAATTCTATTATAGATTTTTTGATATAATATTGAATTATATTATAATAGATGTAATTTTTTTTAATAATGAATTGTAAGTTATATTATATAATCAGTTTGCTAATCAATTAATTTTATTATATTACATAAAATTTTATTTTTTTATGATAATTTTATAAAAATATAATAAATGCAAATATTTTTCTAGTATTTGTATTTTTTTTTATAGAAAACCATTACTTATAAAAAAGGTTTAGAATTATTACTAATAATTGTTATTAATATTATGTAATTACTTATTTATTATATATTTGTCTATTTATTTATTTGTATAATAAAATTATAGCAAAAAAAATTATTTTTTACTTTTTATTTTTATAAAATATTTAAATATAATTAGGAATGTTGATAATAAAAAATAAATTATTAATTGAAAACATATAACTTAAGAAAGAACAAATTACAGAATACAAATAAACTATTTACTAAAAGTTAAATAGATAAAATTATAAAATACAGATAAATTATTTATTAAAATTAAAAAGATAAATTACAAAATATGAATAAACTATCTATTAAAAGAAAAGAATAATATATTACCAAATAGTATAAATAAAAATTAATTAAAATTCATAAAAAAATAATACAAATAATACAAATTAATAAAAGTCATAAAAATTACTGAAAAAAAATATTAAAAAACAATAGAAAATAATAAAAGTTATAAAAATTATAGAAAAGAAATATTAAAAATAATAAAAATTATAAAAAGAAAAGAATATTTAAAAATAAGAGAATTAATTAATATTAATTTTATATAAATAGAAATAGATTTCTCTTATATATTATTAACTTATTATTTTAAAATAATATTATTTTAGAAATTTTTCTTTAATAATAAATAAATACTTATATTTTAATATAAAATATAATAAAATTATAAAATAAAAACTGTATATACAGGCGGCGATCAAAATTATCTGGCCAGTTTATTTTGCTAAAATTATGCAGATCATTATGCGTTAATGTAATGTAAATAATACGTGATTTTGTACTTATAGTTCTGATAAACATATTCCTAACTTCATTTTTTTCTAGAATCTTCTAAAAAATAAAGTCACTTACCTTAAAAATACGTGGTGTAATTATGTATGGTTATAATTACAAACACTCAAGTTATACAATTGCTTGATGCTTGATTAGCTAGCCCAAAGTCCCGATCTTAATCTGATCAAGAACTTTTCAACAGCGATAAAAATAATAGTTCGTTGACGTACTGCATCACTATCTAATATTAAAGTTTTAGGAAAGTATGTCAAAAATGCATAAATAATATTCCTTTAGAAGATTTTAAAAAATTAATTGATAGTATGCCTCAAAAGATTGAGGCGGTTATTTTCGCAAATGAAAATAGAATTCATTATTAAATTTTTTTATAAATTAATAAACTAAGTCATAAATAAAAACATTTATCATAAAATTTAATTTTTATTATATTTAACATATAACATTTTTTCAATTTGAAAAGTGGTTGGATAATTTTGATTGCCGCCTATATAAAATTATATTAAAAATAAATTTTATTAATATTTTGTTTAGGAAATTTAAGGAAATAATTATTAGTGATTCTTTAATATAATTATATTAAAGAATTATCAGTGATTTAAATTAGATTATAAAGATAATTTAATAACTTATTAATAACTTTATAATCTGATAGTAACTTCATAATTTAATAGTAATTTCATAACCTAAGTATGTAATTTAATAATGATTTATAATCTAAATACATAATCTAATAATGACTTTATAATCTACTAGTAACATTTTATTCTAATTTAAGATGTCTTTATAATTTTTTAATTGTTATTTACTTAATTTCTATTATATTAAAATAGATAATAATATAGATATTTTACAATAGAAAGAAAAAAAACTATCAAAAATATTTTTTTAAATAAATATTAAATCTAAATTTATTTTATTAAAAAAATAATATTTAGCATATAAAATAAAAAAATTTTTTTGATAGTTTTCTCTTTTTCTATTATAAAGTATTTATATAATCTAATAATTACTTTATAATTTAATAATTATATAGATACTTCTCTTTTACATTTATTTAATTATCTATTAAAATATTGTGATTGCTTCTCTTTTACATCTGTTTAATTATATTTTATAATCCTATGATGTTTTCTTTTTAATTATCTATTAAAATATCATAAATAGTTTCTTTTCAATGCTTATTTGATTGCTTTTCAAAATATTAAAATTAAGGTTATTAAGTAAAATCTAAAAGTTTTACAAGTTATCTAAATGGTAAAAAGTAAAATTTAGTAAAATTATATTAAAAAATTTGCAAAACTTTAAAAAAGTAAGACTATATTAAAGCTTATAAAAATATAAAACTATATCAAAACCTAACAAAAAATTAGTAAAATTAAAATTTAGACATTTTTCCAAATCTAAAATAAGTTTAGATAAGTAATTTTAATCAATATAATATAAAAAATATATTATATTAAGTGATATAATAAATCTATATTTAATACTATAATATAATTCTAACTGATCTTTAGAATACCTAATTTAAAATCTATTTTAACATTATAATAGTATCATGGTATTATCATAGAATTATTATAGAATTAGCTAAGAGTCAGAAAATTTCTATTAATTTGTTAATTTTAAATCACTTTATATGCTGAATATTATTTAAAATTTTAGTAAAATTATAAAATAATGCTAGTCAAAAATAAGCAAATTTTCTATATTTTGAATTTTGAGTATTTTCTTATCACTTTCCTATAACTTTGAGTATTCTAGTAACTAGATTAACTAGTATTATAGTTAATTCTTATAAGTGATAAGTGAAGTATAATTAACTCTTGATATAGCAAACTCTTGATATAATAAATTTTTTGAATAAATATAATAAAAATACTCTTGTTATAGTGAATTGGTCAATTAAATTTCTTAAAATCTTCACTATAGCCTTATAGCGAAGTTAAAGTTTAAGATATAGAGTTTGTTATAATAAGAGTTGACTGTAGTATTTTCAAATAGTAAGCAAAAGGTTTATTTTATAATTAATTTTAAAAAAGTGTTGATCAGTTAATAGTTTATTTAATAATGATAATAATAAAATACTACTTTAGTTAACACTCTATATTATATAAGTATATTAAAAAAATTAAAGTAAACTATTTTATAAAACTATTTATCAGATATATCACTAAGTTAAAAGAAAATGTCTTCTATTTATATAAAATAAAATATATAAAGTTATTGAAGTAATAAAAAAAATAAAATAAATAAATAAAATAAATATAATATAATAAATAAATAATATAAATAATATAAAATAAATAAAAATAATATGTGATATAGAAAATATATAGTATAAATAATATAGAAGATATATAAGACATAAAATATTTCCTATGAATTGTTATTTTCTTTTGAATTATTACCATCAATATTTTTTCTTATATAATGCTAGTTAAAATTTTTTATCACTAAGAGTATTATTAAAAGTATTATTAAAAGTATTATTAAAAGTGAAATATAATTTTTCTATTATAATTGAAAAAATATATAGTTAAATTTTCTTATTAGTAATTATTAAATATACAAAAAAATTTTTTTTTAATTTTTATAATAATTAAAGCAACTAGAATAAAAATCAGACTGATTTTTTATTCTTATAAAATGTAAAAATTCTAGAAATAAGTTATTATTAAATACTTATCTTAAAATATTATTTATTATAAGAGAAAGTATTTTTCTTTCTTGATTTATCTTATTTTTATATTATCTTTTCTAATTACCTTAAGTATTTTAATAAAAATAAATTTAAAAAAAATTGTAATTCTTATATAATATATACATATTTCTTTAATTATTTTACTTATAAATTTGTAATTATTTTTAATTATTTTAAAATATATTATTAAAAAATTAATACTTTTATAATAAATTTTACAATGTTTTCTAAATTAAAAAAAAATTATAATTAACTAATAATTTTTAAAGATAAATAAATAACAAATTATTATAAAAAATTAAAATTTTAAATTTATATATTTTGTTATCTATAAATCTCAAAAATATAAAAATACTACTATTTAATATATCTTAATATAAAGAATTCAATAAAATAAATTTTATATTTTATAATTATTAAATAATAAATTATTTTTAAAAATTAAAAAATTAATAAATTTAAAAATACTACTATTAGATATATTATAATATGATAAATCTAAAAATTTTATTTTATTATTTTATTTTTTTTATAATTATTAGATATCAAAATATTTTAAGTTTTTTAAAAAATATTTTAGAAATAGTTTTATACTTACAGTTTAAGGGATAAGATATATATTATATATATATATATTATATATATCATTATATAGTTAATTTTTAATATAGCAAACTTTTAATATAATAAATTTTTTGAACAAATATAATAAAATTATTCTTGTTATATTGAATTGGCCAATCAAATCTCTTAAAATCTTCACTATAACCTTATAATAAAGTTGAGGTTTAGAATGTAGAGTATGTTATAATAAGAGTTAACTGTATCTATATAAAAGATAATAAATAAATAAAGTGATTCTTTTTTTTACTTTAAATTACTTAAAATTCATTATTTTTAAATTATTTGCTATTTATTATGTGATTTTTATTACTTTTGATAATATATATATTTTTTTCTCAATTTTTTTATTTTTCATCATATATTTTTTGTAGTAATATCTACTTTAATTTAGTATTATAAATCACATTAAATTAAACTTTATATGATTATTTTAAAGTATTAGCAAAATGTAACAGGTTATAATGCTACAAATCATTGTTGTATTTTTATTTTAATTACATTTAAAATAATAATATAATACTAGAATTAAGTATATTTAAAGAAGTTATTTAGTTAAAAGAAAAAATAAAAAAGAATATTAGTAAAATATTTTAAATAAATTTGAAAATTCAATAAACTTAAATTCGGAATTTACTCTATTTACTTACATTATGTATTCAATTATTATTATATATTTATTACTATTTCAAATTGTACTTTTTATTTATCTTTATTCTTTAAGTTAATTAAATTAATTTATAAAGAGATTTAATCAATTTGTTAATAGATCAACAGAAAGCTGATAATTTAAAACTAAAGTTTTTTATAATTTTAAAAGTAGACTATGATATTTTTAGTATTTTCTTGTTATTAAAAAATTTGTCATAATTTAAATCATTTATTATGCTAATAATTTTTAAATTTGCTTTCATTTTAGTCTAAAATATAAAATGCAAAAAAAAAATCAGCTAAAATATTTATAAATAAATTTAAACATATTCTGATTTTTTTATATTAGTTTTTTCTATTGCTAAATTATCATTATCTTTAGAATTTGATAATTTTAATTTATTATCTATATAATGAACTAGATTTTTTTTTGATTTTGATAATAATTTACTGATTTTCTTTATTTTTTAGTATTAATTATAAGGGTAGCTGTATTCTCTTAAATTAGTCAAATTTTAAATATTAAAAAAGAAAAATTAATTATTATAAATATTAAGATATAATATATAAATTTTATTTTTTCTATAAATCATCATTTTTATTGTTAAATTCTTCATTAATTTCAATAAAAATCAGTTTACCTTTTTTAATTTTTTATTTTTCTTTAAAAGATCATTCTAATTTCTCAATTTTTTTGTAAAATTCATTAAATTTTCTTATAATTTTAATTTTTTTTATATAAAAATAAAAAAATATATTGTAAATTATCATAAAATAATAAATAAAAATAAATTAAATATAATATCTGTTTTTAAATCATCAAAATTATCAAACTTTATTTACAGTCAACTTTTGATATAGCGAACTCTTGATATAACG
>CAJVPP010002926.1:0-13124 GCA_910592005.1 Funneliformis mosseae
TAATAATAATAATAAACACATTTAACATTTTGCAAATATAAAACTTATAATTTATTTCTTGTTAACTAAATAAACTCAAATAAACAGCATGTCAAGTTGATTGGATTTAAGTCATAGCTATTACCTTTCTGACTTCAAATCATAGTTAACTTATTCAACGAAAAGAGTAACGTTAACAACGTATTCTAATTAAATTTGTTAGATTTTAATAGATTTATCATATCATAATTGTAGAATATATAAAAATGGATTTTTTTCTTTTAAATTTATCTAATAAAATTTATTTAATAATAAGCAGTAATGAAAATGCAAATTAAAAATTGGCAGAAAATTAGAAAAAAATATTTGAAAACATTTTATAAAGAAATTAAAAATGTTTATAGGTATTATAAAATAATATATAAAACTTATATAAAATTTCAGATAAGAAGTAAATTAGCAATAATAAAAAATTTTTATCAAACTATTATTTTTAGTAGAACCTTCAGTTATTTATGAATATTTAAATATAATAGCTAATCATAATATCAATAATGATAGCTAAATAAAAATAAAATAATAGATATCTTTTTAGATCCTATTAAATTACTAAAGAGAAATATAGAAATGTGTTTTATAAAGCTTTTACATGTGTAGATATATCTTAGTAAATTATTAAATATCTATTTTTTAGAGATTTTTTAAAAGAACTTAAATTTATAAATTACATTTTATAAATATTTTATTAGATATTTATTGAAAAAGAAATATTAATTATTAATAACAAAATTAATAGAAATTTAGAATAGCAAGAAGACTTAATATTATATAAGTATTTTTTATTTTTATTTTTTATTTTATTAAAAATTAAATAATTTTAATATATTTTAATATAATATAATTATAAAAACTTTAGATAGATAAAATATTGGTAAAAATATTCTTATTGAAAATATTAGTTACTAAAATTAAAAATGTTTTGAAAAATGTTAGACCATAAAAATTTTCAGTTATTATAAGTGATAATAGCCTTAATATTAAATTAACCAAAATAAAGATTATTAAAATGTATTTATATTTATTAAATATTCATTACAGTATATAATTTTAAAATTTTTATTTTCATAGTGATTTTTACTAGATAATAGGCAATTTTTATCATATGGTTATTTGTTAACTAATATTTAAAATAAAATCTGATATTTTTATGAGATATTAGGATATTGATTAACCTAATGATCTAATTTATTATAATAGTAATAAGTATTTAATGAACTATAATAATTTCAAAAATAATTAAAAATAATTAAAAATTATAATAATAATATAAAAATTATTATTTATCTTATTGATTGATTTAATCGTATTGGTAATAATATTTAAATGAATAATATAAGAATCATTCTATTAAAATGATTAAATTATCATTTCAAATGAATGATAAAAAAATATTTTATTTAGAATGATTAATATTATTATTCTGAATGAATGTTATAAAAATTATTTTATTGAAATAAATAAATCATTATTCTAATAGAATGATTAAATTATTATTTTAAATAAATTATATAAGAATTATTTATTTAAAATAATTAAATTATCATTCTAAATGAATGATAAAAGAATTATTAATTTGAAATGATTAAATTATTATTTAAAAAAATGATAAGAAAATTGTTCAATTGGTATGATTAAATTATCATTTCAAACTAATGATATAAGAATTATTCTAAAAGAATGATTAGAAAATCATTTGATTTGAATAATTAAATTATCATTCTAAATAAATAATATAAGAACCATTTTATTAAAATGATTTAAATTATTATTTAAAATAAATAATAAGAAAATTGTTAGATTGGAATTATTTAATTATAGTTCAAAATGAATGATAATTATTTAATTAAAATTATTAAATTATTATTCTAAAAGAATGATAAGAAAATTATTCAATTGAAATGATTAAATTATTATTTCAAATAAATAATACAAGAATTATTCAATTTAAATAATTAAAGTTATCATTTGATTATATTATTTTAAATGAATGATAAAAAAATTATTTATTTGAAATGATTAATATTATTATTTTAAATAAACAATATAAATATCATTTTATTAAAATGATTAAATTATCATTTTAATCAAATAATACAAAATTCGTTTATTTAAAATAATTAATTATCATTTCAAAAGAATTATATAAGAATTATCCAATTAGAATGATTAAATTATTATTCTAAAATAATAATAAGAAAATCATTTGATAGGAATGATTAAATTATCATTTTAAATAATAATATAAGAATCATTCAATTAGAATAATTAAATTATTATTCCAAATGAATAATACAAGAATTATTTAATTTAAATAATTGAAGTTATCATTTGATTATATTATTTTAAATGAATGATAAAAAAATTATTTATTTAAAATGATTAATATTATTATTTCAAATAAATAATATAAATATCATTTTATTAGAATGATTAAATTATCATTTTAATCAAATGATACAAAATTCATTTATTTAAAATAATTAAAATTATTATTTCAAAAGAATGATATAAGAATTATTCAATTAGAATGATTAAATTATTATTCTAAAATAATAAGAAAATCATTTGATAGGAATAATTAAATTATTATTTTAAATAAATAATATAAGAATCATTCGATTAGAATAATTAAAATATTATTTCAAATGAAAGATAATAGAATTATTCATTTGAAATGATATTATTTTTCAAATAAATGATAAGAAAAATGTCTATTTGAAACAATTAAAATTATCATTAAATAATAAAAATCATATTGTCAAAAGCTGGGAAATGTGAAATTGTCAAATGAGATATCAATATCAATTTTAATATCAATATGATAGAAATAACAGTTATTTATAATACTATCATTTCTTAGGTATAATAAAATAATCATTCTTTAAGAATGATAAAATTATCATATATAAGATATGATAAAACTATTATTTCTTAGAAATGATAATATCATCATTCTTTAGATACAATAATACTATTATTCCTTAGATATAATAAAACTATCATATTTAAGAAATAATAAATGTATTATATCTTAGAAATGATAATATCATCATCTCTAAAAAATGATAATACTATTGTACTATCGTTCCTTAAGAATAATAAAACTATCGTATCTAAGGAATGATAAAACTATTGTATCTAAGAAATGATAAATGCATCATACCTAAGAAATGATAATACCATCATTTTTTAGATATAATAAAATTATCGTATCTAAGATACGATAATAGGATTTTAAATAATATATGTATATGTTAGATTTAAGATTGCTTATTAAATATAAAAAATTTTGATTAAGTTACCTAAAATTTTGCATAGCAGATAGCAAAATCTTAATATAATCAAATATATATTTGTATAGCAGAGATAAAAATTATTAAACTCAGTAATTAGTTAACGTAGCAGAAACATATTTTTAGAAATATATGTGATATCAAATATAATCCAAAAAAAATAATTATACCTCTTAAATTAAGACATGTAAATAAAATCAACACATAATTTTTAAAATAATTTAATACATGATGGTGTAATAAAACTTTAATCTATTTTTATATGTGATTATATAACAAAAATTTAAGCTATTTTTATATTTAATAGTATAATAAATTTATATATAATTAGAGTTCCAAATGAGTTGAGTTGAGTTGAGTTTAAAGATTAACTATATTCAACTCATTTTTTCAAGTCAAGTCAAGTCGAGTTTATTTTATAAAATCTTTCAATTTGATTTGATTTGAGTTATATAAATTTAAATTTGACTCAATTTAACTCAACTTGAGTTTAACTTGACTCGATTTTGACTTGAATTTATTCAAGTTAAATCAAGTTCAAATCAAGTTTGAGTCAAAATTTAATTAACTTATAAATATTTAAATAAAAAAAAATTTATTTTAAATTATATTATATTTAAGTTTTATATATTATTTTATTTAAATCAATCCATAAAAAAAAAAATAAAAACAAAATTAATTATTTTAAAAAAAGCATTAAAAATAAAAAAAAAATTATTTTTTCTTAAAAATAGTTTTTCACCAAATTTTAGAATTTTGGACTTCTGTGATATCAATAAGGACGTTAGTAATATTCTCAAAAAAGCTTACCTAATTCAAGAAAAAAAAGAAGGAGAAATTAATTCACTTACCGGTAAGTTCCTAAGATTTAAAGAAAAATGATCCTAAAAAAGAGAAGGAAAGAGAATATTAGTAATATTCTCAAAGAAGCCACCCACTCAAGAAGAAGTGAACTCACGTACTGGTAATTCCCAAGATCTAAAGAAGGCCAGTCTTAAAAAAGAGAAGCAAAGAGAACATTAGTAACATATTCAAAGAAGCTTATCCTAACCTAAGAAGAACTCACTTATCAGTAATTCTTAAGATCTAAAGAAGGTCAGTTCTAAAAAAGAGAAGCAAAGAAAATATTAGTAATGTTCTTAAAGAAGCTCACCCTAATCCAAAAAGAAAGAAATTCACTTACTGGTAATTTCTAAGATCTAAAGAAGACCAGTCCTAAAAAGAGAAGCAAAGAGAACATTAGTAACGTTCTCAAAGAAGTCTATCCTAACCCAAGAAGAAAGGTGTTCACTTATCAGTAAATTCTCAAGGCAGTTTTTATAAATAATATAAAAAAAATTAAATATATAAAATAAATAAAAAAAAATAAATAAATAAAATAAAATAAAATGAAAAAAAAAAATATTTAATAAATTAAAAAAAAACAATTAATAAATAATATAAAAAAAAAATTAACTGATTTTAATTGACTTGAAAAAGGAATCACTGATGTTATGAAGGCAGAAAAAGAATAGCAATAAACCAAAATTGGTAAGATTTGCCTTACGTTAGAGCTGCTTATAGTTTCGCTAGAATACTAAAAATTTTCAGAAAGAGAAAAATAATATTAAAAAATTATTAAAAAAAATAATAACCAGGATTGGAAAATAATTAAATATTTCGAAGGAGTGGGTGAAGAAAATAAAAATAAAATAAAATAAAAAAAGCAGGGATGTGAAAATTAAAAATTAAATAAAAAAAGGAAAATAAATTAATCAATAAATCGATTGATTTAAGATATATTAGTTTATTCATCTTTAAAAAGTAAGACTCACTTACATAATATCAGATCAATCTGTTTTCATTAATAATTGGTTAGTTTAGTAGTCTTTTTCTTAGCTTGCTAAATTGGATTAGATTATTATTATTTCTTTCTTTCTTTAGTATGGGTTAATCTTAAAGAATTAAATTGGTTGATTAAGTTGGTTAAATGATTAATAATTAATTTATACTTTTTTATATAACTAATTATTTTTTTTTAGAATTTGGGCTGCCATAATATCAGTTTGGTAAAGGCATTTAAAGATTACTAATTATTTTTTTTCTAGAATTTCAGGCTGTTACAGTATCAGTTCAGTAAGGATGTTTAAAGATTACTAATTATTTTTTTTTCTAGAATTTCAGGCTGCTGTAGTATCAATTTGGTAAAGCATTTATAAATTATTATACTAAAATAATAAAATCAATTTTTTCAAAAATTTTTATTTAAAGACTTTTAATTCATAATTTATTTAAATAGAATCCAAAGTATAGAAATGATCTTTTTATGGTTTTAGAGCTGAATTATTTCTCCTATGCAAGCTCTTTTATATAAATAGATGCAATTTTTAGTGAGATAAAGTTGAATTTTGTGTTTATTTTATTTTTTTCTTTTCTTAATACAATTTATAGTAAGATAAACCTATAAATTTGTATTTTTTTTTTTTAAAACAATTTTTTTTTTTAAAAATCAACATTATAACTACTTAATTAATTAGAATTAAAAAAAATAAATCTTCTTTAGATTAGAACAATTAGAAAGTTTATTTAACATAATATATGAAGTTATATAGATAAGGGAGGATATTAACAACAATATGATATTTTGAACAGTCACGTGATAATACTATATATTCGTAAATTAAATAATATAATATATAAAATTTAACTTGAATTTGTAAATATTATTTTATTATAAAATAATATTAATTATTAGCATTTCTCTTTCATTTTTGATTTTTAGCATTAGTATTAGTTTTAATTTTAACCTGTGCAAAAAAATCTTTTTCTTTACTCTGATATATACTACATAAAGAAAATACAAATTTATATTTTGATGTTATATATGTTGGGAAATCTAATAAGTCTTGATTATATCCACACTAATAACATATAGATAGATTATTATTACGTAATAAATAATAAGCTAACTTGATTGATGATTCACAAGAAATTTTTTTGTGTATAAATAAAATATTATAAAGTTTGTGACTTTTAGGTACAAAAGAAGATTCACAACCATAATCCCAATCATTAAAAATTCATTTAAATAAGGATTGTTATATATTATTTAATGCCTTTTCACTATAAAAACATCAAAATTTTCTACATTAAAAATATTGAATAATATTGCAAACTTTTGTATTTGTAAAAATTGTTGATAATGTGCGTTCAGAATTTGCATAACTTCTATTAATGTAAGACAATGTTATTCCGTAATTTCTGTACCATATACATTTTTGAAGTCAGCATAATAGTCATTATTTACTAAATAATTATATAATATAAAATATTGAGTTTTTATTTTATTTAAAATTTATTATATAAGTAGATTCTTATATTGTGCAGGTATTAGATCCAGAAGAAAATTAATATTGTCAAAAAATATTTTATAAAAGACGAATTATATTACATATGTTACAATTTATATTGTTACACTTCTTAACCTATAAATTATATTAGTTTTAATATTTTTATATAATTAATAATACTAGTTTTAATATTAAATTAAAAAAAAACCTGAAAACTATAATGTCAAATTTGACAATGTGTTTGCATAAATTGTTAAAGATCCTTTTTTTGAAAGAATATCCATGGTTGTATCAGAAATTTTTAATGTTCTATCAATAGAAAGAATTATTTACAAAAATAAAGTATAATTTAATATTATAATTATTTTATTAGTAATATATATATAAATTTTACCTTAAAAAACTCTTTAATAATTTCTTCATTAGCAAATTCTTTAGTTTTAAAAGATACATTATGCAAAACTAACTGTTCAGTTTATGTATGTAATAATTCTTAAACATTATAGATACAATTTTTCAGCTCACTTTTAAGATTTAAATTTTTCTTTGTTGCTTCTCAAATTTATTATAATGTATTAGCCTATTCAAAGATTTTCTTCATTTGCAAGCTCATTTCATCCTGCATAATTGCAACATCTTGAAGACTAAAATTAATTATTGATATAATTCGTTTAGCTGAATTTGTCCAGCTATGATAAGGAGCAGTTCGTAATGCAATAAGTATATCAAAGTTATCACAAAGAAATAGACAAAGAAGAGATATTTGCATAGAGTTAAAAGTTGTTTAATGATCTGGACC
The DNA here is from genome assembly GCA_910592005.1 of Funneliformis mosseae. Classification (NCBI taxonomy): domain Eukaryota; kingdom Fungi; phylum Glomeromycota; class Glomeromycetes; order Glomerales; family Glomeraceae; genus Funneliformis; species Funneliformis mosseae. The sequence goes on from CAJVPP010002926.1 coordinate 7,461, forward strand.
ACCATCTGTATAAAAACAAAGAATGAGAGGTATATTGAGACCATAATAACTTTGTATTGCATTATAAAATTCAGTTACATGTCTGATTGTATTGCTAGGTTAGAATAATGTATCTTTATATGATACAAAAACTTTGTCATTATAAAAGGAATGTTTGATTAATTCAGAAATATTGATAAAAAAGTTACGGAAGGAGTGAGAGATAATTTTATAAAATTATGATCACTTGCTATAAGAGTTACATTTGTGCTAACTATATTTTTTTTATTACGAATACCAGTTGATATAGCTATATTTTTTCTAATTAGAACCTTATATTTGTCATCTGTAGCAATAAAACAAATATAATTACAATAAAGAATAACAAACTTGCGTAAATACTGAAATAAACAAGCACAATAATGTGCATTTAGATGATCTTTATGTAATAATCTAACTTGAACTTAAAATTTTATATTGAATTGGCCAGTATAATGCATTGTAGCTGATGTAGTTGGATTAGTTGGCCAAAATTGAAGGCGAATCCATTCTTCACATGAAAGTTTGATATTTAATGGCAATAATGAATTATATTTAGCTTTCAATCTTTTTATTATATTTTTATAAAGATCACAAATTGAAATAGCTAATAGCATATACAAAGTTAATCCTTGTCATTGATCATCAACTGCTAGAATATTCTATATTATATTTAGAATTGAAAGTAAATAATATATTATATAAAAACAATAATTAATAATAATTCACAAATAATAAATTACCTTATTAAAATATGCATTCATTTCATTTCAAAAGATATCGAACTCCTTGCCTTTAAAGTTATTATTAATCTGCAAATTAACAATTATTGATAGATCTTCAAGCGTAAGCATTATTCATAATTGATCTTCAATTTCTTTGCAAATAGAATTTGATGTTATAGAAGCATCACCAGTTAAATCATAATATAAGGTGCAAAACATAGCTAGAGTAACTTTTTTAATAAGAGAATACTTTAAGGCAAATAAATGTATATTTATTAATTTAATTAATATAATTAAATAAACTTATAAATTTTAATTTATACTTTATTTAATGCATTTTTTCTCATTTGACGAGTAAAATACTTTGGTAAGTTTTCTTAAATTATTGCCATTACATATACATTTTCTGTTTCTGACTATTGATCTACCAACAATGGAATTTTTCATATATAATTAAGAGTACCAAGATAGTTACCCTAATGATACTGATAAATTATTATAGGAAAATTAAGCTGCAAATCTGTAATATAATAATATTTTTGCATCAAATCAGATGGAACATGTTCTTCAAGATCAAAAAATTCATAATCATTTTTTTCAAGCAAAAAGTCTAATAGGTTTTGATATTTGTTATTAATGTTTTGAGACCCTTCGATAGATATATTTGTAAATCTTGATTGAAATCCTGTATTACTAAATTATTATTATGATGAACATTCATTTCAAAATTAACTCCTTGTAAATATTTTACATATTTTCTCACTATATTTGTTAATTCAAATACTTGTAAAATGAAATCAATCTACTTTATTTTACTTGCTCATAGTTGTCTGATTGAAAGTTCCAATAATTATGCTAAATTCTCAAGCTTTTCTTTTTCAAGTGATTTTTTTTTATGGTGTCTAGTAAAATAAAAATTATTATAATACTTGTCACATTAATATAATTTAATTCTTTAAAAATATCTGGAACATTTAATGAACGAGCAGTTAATATACTATGATATGGATCAATATACCAAAGAAGAGTTACAAGACGATTCACAAATATTTTTGTGAAGCTTTCTTGATTTCCATTCCAACCACCCTTTGTTTTTTTTAATAATGCTATAATATCATTATATAAAATGTCTTTTTGTGTATCTTTCCTTTTTATTGGTAAAAATATGATTAACGGACATGTTCTATCATAATATCAAATGCAGTTTATCTTGCCAGTTGTATTAGTTGTGGTGGATCATCAGGTTCTTTAGTTTGTTTAATAAATTGTATATATTTTAATTCTAACTCTAATATTAAAGATATTTTATCATAAAGTCCTTCTTTGAGATAGTTCTACTTGCCATCCATTTTCCTACATAGACTTTTACATTCTAGTTGCCAAATATGCCTTCAGTAGTTGCTTCATATATTTTGCTAAATATACATACGTCCTCAGCTACTTTAATAATTTGCTGACCAATGATATTTTTTTGTCCCTCATTAACATTAACAAAAAAGTGTATCATGTTTAAAAGTTAGGAAAGACAACTCACAAAATTTATGATAATGATTAAATTTGATGAAATTGAACAAGAAAAGATGTATCAAACGCAAATTGTATATGAAAAAAAATTTTCCATTTTTTCACGCAGCACTTTACTATGGTTAAACATATTAAAACTTGATAAAGTTTTACGAAAGGAGGATTTTAGGCTTTTATATAAAAATAGGTTGTAGTATACACATAGTACATATTATATGCATTCTTTAAAAATTGAACACTAAATCCTGATAATCAACATTTTTTTATAGTAATTATCACTGGTCGAAATCAAAAAAATCAGACATACAAAAAATCAGCCTAAATTTAGTTAAAATTCGGCAAATTATCAAAAAATCAGCCTAGCTGATTAGCATACACTAGAAATCGGCTAAGAATCGGCTAAAATTTGACCTATCTTATTTATAGCTGATTGGTATATGTCAAAAATTGGCTAAAATTTAACTTATCTTATTTATAGTTGATTGACGTCTGATTTATATCTGATTGATATACATTACAAATTGGTTAAAATTTGACCTATCTTATTTATAGCCGATTGATGTTCAATTTACATCTGATTGATATACATCAAAAATAGACTAAAATATTTTAAAATAAAATAAAATACGAAAGGAAATATAACTGATATATAGGATTAATAGCTAAATAATGCTAAAAACATCTAATTTATTTTTACAAATGGTATTTTCTATTATTTAGATTAACAGCCAAATATTCTTTTGCATTTCGTCAGGCTGAAATTCGATAGTTAATTGGTACAAATTGACCCAAAATATGATGAATTGGTATTATACAATCACGACTTTCTAGATAAAATTCAGTATTCTATAATTCGACATTACAAGTTTCTTCTTTGCTAAAATAATACCGCATATTTGGAGAACTTGCAGGTTTATACCAATGAACAAATGCTAGAAAATGTTTAGCCTTTCTGGATGGCAAATCGATCTTATATGTAAAATAATATTGGACTTGGTTAGGATAACAATCAACTGTATCATCATTTGTAATAAATTTGGCCAAAATGTACAAATTTTTTACATGTCACAAAGATATTAACGATCTGAAGATTTTAGAACCAATTTGATACCTTCCAAATTGATTCATTTTGATCTAAATTGTTATACCATCTTCCGAATCTTTATCGAATGATTTTCTAAAATCAAACGTAATATAAGTAGTATTGTAGTATTCAACTATCAAATCAATCATTTCGCTTGAAATAATTATATTATCAGATAATGGTTTAAGGAATTCACTGGAAAATGATTCACTACCAGTAACATTTTATCCCTTAATATTTTATGAATTCATCCAAAATTGATAGATTTCATCAAAAGAAAATTCATCTATATCTGAAAGGAAACTAATTAAAAGCTGATTGTCTAGCAATTCAAGCCCTTTTACCTCAATACCACTAAAACTTGTAATACTGTCAATTTAAATATCAAACATCAATCGATGTATTAGCTCAGGTTAGATTTTTCTATTACTATTCAGTAAAGAACCTAAAAATCGTTCATAAATTAGTAAGCTAATTTATTCAAAAAAAATACCTAATATTCCATTCATGCATTCAAAAGAAAAATACCAAAACGCATATAACAGACTATAATCTCTTGAACAATCATACAAATGGAGAGAAAGGTGAAAATTTAGCGTGATTTTGTTATGCTCGTGATTATTTTCAATCAACTTCACCATATCAATTAGTCTTCGATGTGCTTCATGTAATAAATCTGATTCTACAATCCAGCTTACTAAAATTATACAAATCCTTACGAATTGTGTAAGAATCTTTCTATTTACAATCGGAAGATATTCTCAAAGCAAAACAGTAGCATATATAGTGAAAAATATTCGCTACTGATCAGCCGTAAAATTAGAAAATCCTTCTCCTTCATGAATTTTATCTAGAATTCAACCCAGATCAGAAGGAATCTGAAACTCATTCATTTTTTTCTGAATCTTATTCAAGGAATTTGATGTCAAAATCCCTTTATCGATCTAAATTCGTTTTACTATCCATTGTGCAATGCTTAAAAATAAGCAATGCATTGGATCAATTGTGATATATTTTATAGGGTCAAAATATGGCAAACGTAATAATTCAGATCATCTTACACTACTTTGCTTTATAAATTATTTTCATAAAGCATCCAAATTACAGCGTCTCCATTTTAACGTATTTTGATGTTGCTCAATTGGATCTTACATAATGAACCAATCATCTATATTATCTATTCTGGCAAAATTATGCTGATGATTTTCATAATTTACCTTTTTTTCGCATCTATGACATAATACTAAAGCTGAAATATGTCCACATATTTTCTAGCGGTCAGTACATCACATAAAACAAGAATTAAAGCTATACGAATGTTCTTTCCTTCAGGATGTTCATATATTTTACCTATTGTAAATTTATCCTAAAGTGATTCCAATTCATCTACAATCAGCGCTAAATAATGATTTATTTTATGTAAACTGACCTCACTTGGTCTGGATAAAAGACCAAGAGTCAGTAAATTTTCATGTTTAAATCAGATATCACGAGGCAAATTGCATATAGTGGTATATATTATTTTATGCTATAAATAGTACTACCATATAGCTGGAACTAGTTAAGATTTAGCATTAATACAAGATGAGAATCGGCCACTTCATTTCAAAAAAAATTTGCTAAATCTTCTTATAAAGATTCTTTTAACATTTGCCAAACTTCACCATCATATATATTAGTCATAATGTTGTCAAAATGCTGACGATTTGTCCATTGTCTCAGGCTAGTTTCAAAATTAGGCCAATGATACATAGAATTGAGTTATTGTCAAATTTCAGAAAACAGAAAGATTAAATTAGGTCAAATTAAAGTTCAATTTGTCGATACGACTTTTTGAGATAATGGAATATTGCAAAATCGTGTTTTGCGAATTGACGAATTGGAAAATTCTATATGTTGACATTTCATTACAGTCGGCATATTATTCTGTTGAAAATTCACCACTTCCTACTTTTGATACAACTTATGACATTTGGAACAAGAAACGAAATGGTGAAATCAGTCATTTAATTCAAGTGCTTTTTTTGTTAAATATATTGAATTTGAAAAATTTCTAAATTCGTCACCTCCGATTTCTATCAGAACCAATTTCATAAATTTTATTAACACTTCAGTTGCAGACTCTGTAATGTTGAATCTTATCCAAAATGACATGATCCAAAGTAAAATCCACAAAAATCAGTTATCAATTGATTCTATATTTGGTGGATTTTGAAATAGCTCATAATCCAGTGATCATAATCTTCAAAAATTTCAAAATCATCCTCTACAGAAATATCATCATCTTCAGATTCACCTGTAATATAATCTTCT
>CAJVPP010002927.1:0-13124 GCA_910592005.1 Funneliformis mosseae
GTAGAGATTAAGTGATATAAATTAAAATAACAAAAACAACACGAATTTTTTTATTTTGATTATGTAAATAAACAATTAACGGTCATATGACCGCAGTATGGTATCACAATTATATGACGAAAATTTTTCTGTATGTAAAAAATATAAGTTTTATTATATTTAATATTATTTTATAATAAAGCCAATTTAAAAAAATAATAAAATATATTTAAAAATTATATAAAAATATTAATAATTATATATAAGCAATATTAATCAGAATTTATATAAGAAATTGCCTTATTAGGAATTATTTAAAGTAGATTAGTCACGTGATATTATTACATGATCATAAGGATAATTGTAATTAATTTGTTAGATTTCAATAGTAATTTATCAGAAGTAATAGTCAATTTGTCACACAAAATTAAAAATAGAATATTTAGCCAGTTTTAATTTTATATATATATAAAGTTATTAAAGCACATGATAATATAGTAGTGTTCTATTTTTTGAGATTATCTAAAGGGATTTTCCAGTGTAATCACCAAAAAATTACCAGCATGTGATCAATTTCTGCTGATCATTTCTAAAAATAGACTATCAAGCTTAATAAAAATTTTTTTTATTTTATTTTTTAAAATAAAACCTAGAAAAAATACTATACAAATTTCAAATTGAATCTTATATGTAAATTTGCCTTCTTTACAAGTTTATTTAATAAGAAAATGGTAATTATAAATACCATTTTTTCAGTAAAGTTATCTTTTATAAAATATAATATAAAAGTTAAAAAATGTATTTGAAACCTCCTTTTTATTTCTAAACAAAATTGTAGAACATGTAATAATTCTTATAAATGATATAATTTTAAATACTAAAAAAGTTTATGTTAAATTTTATTTTAAAAAAAATTTTTGTTAAAGATTAATTTAATTATTTTTAGGTAATATCGATAAAATTGATCATATACTAATAATTTTTGATAGTTACACTAGAGAAGTTATCTAAAGTGAAGTAGTTACATGATATTATCACATGATCATAAGGATAATTGTGATTAATATGTTGAATATTAATAGTAATTTATCAATGATAATAGTCAATTTGTCACATAAAATTAATAAAATTAACCATTTATATTTAAAAAAAAAGTAAAAATTTTTTTTCTTTATTGTTTTGATTTATTGAATTAAAAAAAAAATTGAATTTACAGATGTATTTAATATAAAAATAAAAGTTTTCATTCTTTTAATATTATCCATTTTTTTAATATTCTAATATCTATCATAAATTCTTTCACTTAATTCAGTTACTATAAATTTTTGATTTTTAATTTCTTTTTGTAGTTCTATTTGTACAAATTCTATTATTAACTCACAACTTTTATATACTTTATAATTACTTTTTTCAAATATTTTTTGAAAAATTTTTCAAATATTTGTAATCAGTAATTTCATGTTATCGTACATATGTTCATAAAAAAAATGCTTACTTAGTAACAAGTATCAATTGTAAAATAAGAAGTAATAATCAAATAAAGTTAAATCTGATGCATATTTACTTTTCTCAATCTTATCTATTACAATACAAGCCTTTTTAATAAGTAAATATTGAATTAAAAAAGAAAATTTATGGATTTCTTTAATAATATTATTATTAATATTATAAGCAGAGATTTTTTAATATAAAATTAAAGGTGACTCTTTTAGAATCAGATCATTTTTTATAATCTAAAGTAATAATATTATAGACAGCATCTAAAATAATATAGAAAAAAAAAAAAATAAAATAAATAATTTGTAAAATAAATAAATAAAATTTTTAACTTTTTTTATTAAAGTTATTATATATATACATAATATATATAAATGTTTAAAAGTTTTTTAAGATTACAAATAAGTAAAACTAAAAATAAAGTAGGCAAAATAATAGATAATAAGTAATAAAAGATGGTAAAAAATAAAATACAAGTATACTAATTAATTCATATAATGAAGAGATTAAACTTTTTAATTTATTGTAATAAAATTTAATGGATTTATAAAAGTAACTTGTAAAAGTAAAGGAGAATATTGATATACCTACAATACTCATTACTGTATATTTTTTATATAGTTCCTTTTAATAATTTTGAATAGTAGAAATGATACAGTTGTTAATAACATCTTATACAAGTTTTTCACAACTGATCTTTGTTCTTTTGTATATTATTGTGATTATAATAATCTGAGTTTTTTATCATAAATTTTGTCTTACTTGTTAGCATTTATATCTAAAAAAGTTATTTTGATACTTTTAATCTTGATACTACTTTGATTTAAAAGGATATAATAGAAAGATTAATGACAACAGCTATTAAAAATTATTTTTAATACTTCTAAAATAGTTTTACTATTTTTACTACTCACAAAAAAGTTAGCATTTACATTCTAGTATTCATAAGTATCACATATATATAAAATAAAAAATGTTAGTCATATCTGTTAGTTTTATAAGTTAATTGATTGATAAGTATCAACTATCCATAATACTAAAGTTTCTTAAGTTGTTTAAGATATATAAATATAATACCTTTAATAAATTAATAAGTAATACTATAATTTTAATATAATATCCTTTTTCAATTAAATTGTAAAAATGTTTATTTTTAAATCAAAATCACCAATAAGATAGGTTTTAATAGGTTTACAAATTTCATATTTAATATTTATTATTTCTTTTTATCTTGAATATTACACTTTTGTATAAAAATATAACTTAGTCATTGCATTTTCTTTAATGACAGTAGTAATTGTTAGAGATAAATAATTTTTAACTGTTTTTTTTTTTATTAAAGCTCAGATAGCTTAAAAATGCTAATCTTATCAGTTTCTAATAATGAATGCTTATGATTAGAAAAGTTTTTATAATATTCAATATTGATTATTTTTAATGAGACTAACCATAAAACTTTAATTTTAGTTTTATATAAACTAAATAGGCATATCTTCATTATTTTGCATTTCTCATTTGAAATATTTTTCTTCTATTATATACTTTATTCTTAATACTTTATAAAATGATAGTCAAAAACTTTTCAATAATTACCATTTTTTAGTTTGTATAAATTTTATTATATCTAGATATTTGAGAATAACAACCATTAATTTTTTTTAAAATTCTCTATTGAAATTTCTAAAGAACTGTTTATATTGAAGAAAAGATTTTATTTTTCATTTGATATTAAGCTAGCTAATGATTTAATAATTGAAGAAATTACAAAATTTAAAGAAGTAGCTAAAAAAGTCATAAATTTTAAAGAAGTAAAAATATCCAAAAAGATAATTGAAAAAGTTGTAAAGTTTGAAGTAGTAGTATTTAAAGAGATAACTGAAAAAGTTGCAAAATTTGAAATAATAGTAAAATTCAAAGAGGCATTTGAAGATGCAAATATATTACATTAAAAGTATTTTTTTCTTTATTTTTTTTTTTTTTTTTCTTTATTCTCCTCCTTTTTCCTGCATCTTTTTCCTGCTTATTGTATCTGCTATGTTAAAAAAATATACAAATTTTATTTTTTATAATCTATCTAAAAATAAAATAATGATTTTATGAAAATAGAGAAAATAGAATACTATTATATTATAATATGCTTTGATAATTTTATATAATGTATATATAAGATTATTATTCTATTTTTATTTTTTATGACAAATATATTATTAATTACTCTTGGTAAATCACTATTAATATCTAACAGACCAATCATAATTATTCTTATAATCACATAATAATATCATATGAATACTTCATTTTAGACAAGCTTCTTATTAATAGATATATAATATTATACTAAAGTAAAATTTTATATAATATTTTTAAATCTAAATTATTATTTTAAAAATTTGTGTACCTAAATTTCCTTTTATAAAAATAATTTGATTAATAATTTTAACTAAATATAATACTAATTTAAATCAAGAAATATATAATAAAGTAATAAATTATAAGTCTTATTTAAATAATAAATAACTTATAACAAATCATGTGTAAGTTATTACAGAATTTTTATCATAATGAAAAATATAAAGTTTTAATAAAATTTAAAATAAATAATATTTATATAAATATTTTATTTTTTTTTAAATTTTTAATTTAAATATTATTTTATTTTTTTTAATTATAATTAATTTTTTTAATTTAAATTTTTTTTAATTAATTTTTTATTTATAATTATAATTTTTTAATTTTTAATAATTTTTTAAATTTTTTAATTTAAGTTTTTTTTTTTCATTTATTTTTATTTTTTAATAATTGATTTCTTGAATTTTAATTTTAATTTTTTTAATTATACATTTTTTATTTTCTAAATATCTTAATTTTAATTTAATATTTTTTTTTCAAAAAATAGATTTTAATTAATATCTATAATCTTTTTTATTTATTTAATTAAATTAAAACTTTAAATTAATAATAATACATAATTCTTATAGTAAATTAAGTTATGTTTTATATATATTAGTTTTTGATATAATTTTTGATATTTTAGTTATTGTTATAGGATAATAATTATATAATTTATATATAGACTCTTTGCAATAGAAAAGGAAAAAACTATCAAAAAATAATTTTTTTTACTTTATAAGTTAAATATTATTTTTTTTTAATAAAATAAGTTTAGATTTAACATTAACTTAAAAAAACTTTTTTTGGTAGTTTTTTCATCTTCTATTGCAAAGAGCCTATATAATCTACAAATATAACATAATACTAAATGTTAAAAATATCAAATATATTAAACATATTAAATATGTTTAATATAATTAATTAGTTAATATAGTTTATATATTTAATTTATTAGACTTAATTTTAAATGTATATATAAAGAACTAAATTTATTAAAAAGAACTAACAATTACTAGATGCAATTTGATCAATTCAATGATAGTTATATATAACCTCTTTTTTTAAAGATAGTATAAAGTCATTTTTTTTTATTTATAATTAATTCAGCTTTTTGTATTTTCTTATTTTAGTATTTTTATCTTTTAGTTTGTTTATTTATCAATAGCCTTTTTCTTTTATTTATCTAAAACTTCTTTATAATACCTTGTATTAGTAATATAAATAACATTTATATTAACTTAACATATAAATATATACTTAATAATATATAGCAAATTAATTATATATTTATTAAAGGTTTGAATATTTTTTTAGTATATAACAGAATCTTGCTTAACTTATAAATTATAGATTTTACTATATAAATTATAAAAAAGGTAACCTTCTGATATCACATCTAATAGTTACAATCTGAAAAGAATGTATATTAATAATATTTATTCAAATTTTATCATAAAATTCTTCTTGATACTTTATATATAAAGATATTTTAATTTAAAAGAAAAATGTTATTTTATTATATTAAATAAAATTATTATGTAGCTTATTAGAATCATATTGATCTTAATAGATTATTATTTATATTAGTAGTTAAAATAATTTATATAATTAAAATATTAATTATAAAAATATCTAATAAATTGATAATATATTAAATAAATAAAAATATTTAATATTACATATTAATTATATAAAATCTTTTAATGTTGTTAATGCGTAATTCTTATAAATTATGATAGTTAGATAGGGTATTTAAGTGGTAATTCTTTTAAGTTTATATAGTAATCTAATAGTTATCTCAGTAAGTTAATAGTTTTTTTATATTTCATAAAGTATATTCACATCTCAGTTGGTTAAGTTCTATTATATATTAAAAAATATATTCAAATCTACAATAAATATATGATTTATCTATTATATATTTTCTAATGTATTCAATATACTATTGAATATATTTCTATATGTTAAATCAAAATTAAATGTGAATTACATTATAAATACAAGTGTCACAAAATGTTTTAAGTAAATCAAATAATAAATAAATAAACTAAAAGCTAAAAATATTAAACTAAGAAAATACAAAAGAAGAATTAATCACAAATAGAAAAGAATAGTTTTATACTACTTTACAAAAAGGGTTATATATAGTTATCGCTGAACTGATCAGATTATATCTAGTAATTGATAGTTACTTTCTTGTCAAAAATTTAGTTTTCTTTATATACTTTTTAATGTAAATCTAATATATCATATATATTAGGTATGTCTGATATATCAAATATATCAAATATATTTAACATATTTGACATTTAGATCTACATTTTCTTGTATTATATAAATTAAATACATCTGTTAAGTCGATCCTGTTAACCATATCACTTATGTAACTATTTATAATGCATTATATAGATCAATTACATTATGATAGTCCTGTTACAATGTTATTATTTTTTATTTATTATATAGAATAATTTTTAGAAAAATCAGATTTTAAAAATTTTTTAATTAAAATTAAAAGCTTAATATATTTTAATTTAATAATATCAAATATTAAAATGCAATAAAATTTCAATTTTATTAAAAAATTCTCAAAATTTGATTTCTAATAATCAATTTATATTATAATATTTTATCATATTACAATATTATTATAAATATTATATTAATCATTATAGTAATTTGTTTAACTATTAATTTGTTATTTAGATTTTAAAAGAAGTTACTTGTTAATAATCTTTTTAATTAACTTAAATTTATATTAATTTTAAGTATTAATTAATTTTATTAATAAATTAAAATAAAATTCTTTATTTTTGAATTAATAAAATTATCTTAAAAATTCTTATAATTTATATTTAAATTATTTAAAAAATTTGCTAAATAAATAATATATTAAATTTTTTTTATCTTTTTTAACTATAATAAATTCTTCTTTGCTTATTAATTTGATTTTTTACTAATTTATTATTTGACTTTTTTGAAGATTTTTTGAATATAATTTATTACATAATTTTCTATCATTTCATCTTGTTTATAATTTTTTATAAAGATTTAAGATTCTAATCTAGTATCTGTTTTATTGCATTATTATCTGATATTTAGATATGGGGTCTTTGCAATAGAAAGGGAGGAAATTCCAAAAAAATTAAAATTTTAGTTTATAAGCCAAAAATGTTCTAAATACTATAATTTGTTCAGATTTATTATTAACTCATTTTTTATTTTTTTTTGAGTTTCCTTCTTTTCTATTGCAAAGGCCTCATATTTCTAATTTTTATAAATTTTGAATTATAATTTTTCTTCTTGTATAATTGCTAATTTTTTTACTTATATTTATTTTTGTAAATTTTATTAACTTTGAAAATAATGATTTAATGTAAAACTAAGCATATTGAAAAAAAATTGCAATTATTTATAAATAATATAGTATAAAATAAATAAATTAAATTATTAAAATTATAATTTTAACTTTAATTATTTTAAATAAATAAATTTACTAAATTTTTCATCATTTTTCTGTAAATATATAATTAGATCTCAAAATTAAATATTAATTATAATCTTTAATTATATTAAATTTATTGATATAATTAAAATTTCAGCTTTTAATATTTTATACTAATTTTAAAATTGATTGGTTTTAAATTTAAAATTAAATAAATATACTTTATATTTATTATTCATTTTTTTCTTAAAATTATCTATTTAAATTAAATAATATTTACCTTTTTGAGTTCTAATAAGTATATTATGAAAAATATTCTATAATAAGTTAATAAAGAGTAGATTTATTTATATATAAAATTAAATAAAATTTATTTTATTTTTGATTCATTATGTACATCTACTTTTTTTATAATACTCTTGTCAATATTTATTAAATATTTTATTTTTCCATCTGCAATATTTTTGATTATTAAAAATTTTGAATTATTATATAAATCAATATTTTTAATTTTAAATTCTTTATAAAAAAAATTATTTATTATAGCATATTTCATTTTGACTGAACTAATAGAATATTTATCATTATTCTTTTTATAAAAGTAACATAAGCACTCAATTAATTATTTAATATCTTAATATCTTTAATATCTTCTTAAAAATTTTAATTTTCTAAAATCCTTTAATGTTTAAAGATTAATAAAATTAGTTGTATTTTTACTTAACTGAGATTTTCGAAATATTATTATTTATTATAATATTCTAATATTTTTTCTTTATATTTTTTAGTAGCTAATTTAATAAAGGATAATTAGTTAATAGTAAAATAAAAGATCATATATATTTATGCTCAAAATTTGAGTCAATATATAATTAGTCTTTTTTATTATATTTGCTTCAGATTTAACTATAGTTTCTGAAACTATTCTTTAGTATATTTATATTATTAATAGTATCTTTTATACTAGGAAAACAGAAACCGTTGGAGTATTCGAAGCTTTTATTCAATATATTACATATAGTATAGAAAAAATAAAATGTATCACAAAAACTAAATATATCACAAAAAAAAGATGCATGACCGAAAATTTAGAAAAAGATAATCAATAAATTTCATGTTGAGGGAGGAATTAGAGAGATTAAATGCTTTTCTTTGGTTATTCTTTTATGCAACCTCTTACAAGTTTTAACATACAAGAGCCTTTCAAGCGAAAATGGGCTAATAAATATATTTTCAAAAGCACAGACACAAGATATTGTGACAAACGAGAGGCTGGCAGTAAACTCTTTATTTCCTAGATCAATAACAGCTTTTTCTAATATTAGACCTTGACTTTTATGCACTGTGATCGCCTATATAAGACAAACAGGAAGTTGTAAGCGGAAGCAAAGACCCTTTTTCTCATCTCAAGTATGTCGAACTGGCGAAATTGGAACGAGTTTTTTACCAGTTTTAGTTACTATAGCAAGGTTAGCATATTTGTTAAATTCTACCAGAATAGCAACAGGTAAAGAAGGTGAGCCCTGAGTTTGTTCGAAAATGATTTTATGAATGATACCTACTGATCCATTAACCAAACTAGCCTCAGTCCATAAGTTAGTCCTTAGCATAACCTTTGAACCTATTGACAATAGTAAGTAAGGTTTGAGGCCTTTTGCTATATCTGAATCAGCTTTATGAGCTTCATTACTACCTGTATGAATTGCGTTAATCCTAGCAATAGGGTTATTCAAGGATTTGAATTTGTTAGGGTTAAACTCATTAACATCAGATCTACAGGGTATAATACAAGTGGCATCAGAGAATCGAGCATGGTCTAAGGAAGCTAACACGTCTGGGTATTAAAAAATCACGTAGTAAGTAACAATCAGTCATCTTCAGTCAATTCATCATCACGCAAGTGTAATAAAAGATCTTTGAATTTACGTTGCTTTTCTAAATTATCAGATTGGTGTTAAACAATACCAAGATGATAGACTGCGAAATTGTTGATAAACTGCTATAGCATCATTTGATAGAGAATCCTGACGTGAAACTTGAAAATATATTGGTTCATCAAGTACAGGTGGAAGTTGACCAAAGTCTCTGACAAAAATTACAGATTATCTACTAAATACTTGATTTTCATATTTCAGGAAGGCTTGACGTAAACGTAAGTTAACCAAGCTAAGCATGCGATACCCAACCATACTTTTTTCGTCAATAACGAAATAGTATACACTGTCTAATTTTTCTGCAGTTTTTTCAGATTTTCGCCAGTTAAATCAAAACTTTTGCTAGATATTGAAATAGAAAAGAACAAATAGATCATTACGCCATAGATGTTAAACACTGCAATATCAGTTGGGACAAGTAGCATAACAGGTGAGCAATTTCACAAAACTGGTCTTGAATCATCTTGATTAAATAAGACTTTCTTGTACCGGCAGTTCTTAATACGATAAGCCTGAGCAGATCAATACATTCTTGATCAGTAAGTAGGGTAGTGTAATAAGATTTAATTCGCCTATATACTAACATCTGGTTTTCATTCAATGATTGGGGATCTACTGCACAATTAGGTAAGGAAGCATCATTAAGATTAGTGGAATCGTGAGTTTACGGTATAAAGTTAGGAATGACAGCAATATCAAAATCAGGGTAACGCATTCTAAGATTAGCACTCCAGTTATAATTACAGTCAACATCGCAGAAGCCCAAATTAGAAGCAATTTTAAACTCTGCATCAGGTCTCATCTCTGAAAGGATCATTCAATCTGGACGGATTTCTCCTTTAATATTGTCTAGATCTTCATAATCCTGATTACTTTTATTGTCAACAGCATCATTTTCTAGAGTGTCTATAGATAGACCAAGTAAATCTGAAGCAAATTCGATTATTCTATAGTAACGATCGAAAAGATCAGGCCAGGAGGCATTGTTATTATCAGTTAATACATATAAATCACGATGGCTAATATGAAGTAGGACTTTAATACGACAATAATCTTCCTATTATGTACCATTATGAAAAAATGAAGAACGCAGCCAGACACACATGATATTTTCACTTTTGCATATTTTCCAGTAACCTTTACAAATAACGATATTTCAGATACAGTTGAAAAAGTGAAAGATCCTTAAGTTCAGCGGGGCGATCCCAATATTTTTGCAGAGGAGATAGTACAGTCTGACCGATTTCTTCATCTGCCAAAATGGGAGATGCTCCTGATCTATAAAGCCATCAAGAAGTATCTTTATTGAGATTTAAAGAGACAAACTGATGGCTGAAACAATAAAGGGGGAGGCCTAGAAGTAAATAGCATGTTTCTTGTACGGATATATCACGCTTCGCAACAGTTTGAAGCAGTAGACGTTAAACAATACTAAGAGATGAATTACTTGAATTACTGTTATTGAGAATTTTGGTTAACATATCCAAAAAGGTAGCAGAGCGAAGTTCAGATTTACTCACGTATTTTGCAATGTAATTCAAAGCAACTTTAATGCTCAGGATAGGTTTCAAGTCAACGTTTGCACGCTAACCTTAAAGTTGCAAGTGATTATGAGGATTAATAAGCAGATCATTTTTTGTAGTTATTAGTTCTGGTTGTCCATTATCATCTTGCATGTATGTATTTTCAATGATTTCTTTCGGATATCTAAATCTGCAAGATTGATGTCCTAAACGATCAATACGAAGACAATAAGATGCGCTATATCATGTATACTGTTGCAGCTTATTAATCAGATCAACATAATCCTGATTGTTATATAGCAGCTCATTGGAACGTTTCTGACAAGGATGACGCTCAGGGATCTGCGCATCAAGATTAGGATTAATTGTAGTAACTAAAGAATCTAGATATTGGATCACATTAATCATTGATTCTTCATCCTCTTTCATTTTTTTTAATCAATAACAGGAGTATCTCTCCTTTTAGCTACACCATAAACGTGAAAGCTTCTACAGTGCTGCCACTCGTAATAGAACTACTAATCCTCAAAGTTTCATTTAGGAACCAGTATTTTTTCAAAAAATAGTTTGAAATATCTTTTAAAAAATCAAGCGGTAATATGAGAATTGTCAATTAAGTCTTAGCGTCTGTAGGTGATCGCTTCCTGCTCAGATAATGTACTTGAAGAATTTCTATGTAGCATAAACCTGTGTAGATCAGACCAATAGAAATTGGCAGCGCTAAAGGTAAAAAATAGCATGTCATTCGTTCTCAATTGATTAATCATGTCTTTCAGTTCTGATCGATGTCTGTTTTAAAACTGACGAGAACCACGTAAACCTTTCCCAAATCATACAATTTTATCTACCATATGATTATCATTCTCAAGCATTTTCTGTAAATCTTCAACGGTACACTGACCATCATTTAAACTCTGCTTTACATACACTTTTCTCTCTTGCAGGTCCTCTAATACATTTACGAGTTTAAAGCAAAGTAGCACCAACGAGCATGACGAGCGAATCAGCCATCTTTGTATTTGAGTAAGTGTGAAAAATACTCAGCCGGTTTTAAATCTCTAGCGTGTTCTGAATGAAGATCAGAAGTTCCAGTAGGGTATAAGATTGGAAATGCACGAACAATATATCCGGGAGTTTGAAATTCATTTACTGGAACTCTATCTATATTGGACCACAGGGTCAGTTCAGTTTTAGCTTGTAATCGAGTAAGTGTATCAGTAATAGCAGTATTTTCTTTAGGGATAGGAAAGGGAATGGGAACAAAATTATTAACCATTGAATCATCGAGGTTATTTACGTCAACAGAGATTTCATCACTTATATCTTCAAGTTGAGGAATCTGATCATCAAGAGAGCCATTATTAGATAAAGCTCTCAAAACTTCTTCATCAATAACGATATTAGAATAGTAACGATTATTATGCTTCAACCAGTGAAAAGCATGAGATACCATAGAATGACATACGTTAAAATCTTTAAATGCTCTACCATCAGAAAAGCGATGACATACAACAAGAATATCAAGTAATGATGGATGATGAGGTAGACGTATAGCGAATTCCTGAATGTCTTAAGAAAAATTAATCACATTACTCCGATACACATATTGGCTATCACTCAGATGATATACAGAGATGATGAAAAATATCTAGGCAATGAGCATCTCTTCTATTTGAGTAAGACCTTATAGTTCCTCAGGTACATCACCCAGATCCATATTATTTCTCGATAAGAACTTTTTCAATTCAGAATTCAATTTAAGTCTTTTCAACTCTTTAATTTCTGAGTGGCAGTGATAACATTCACCACATACAAATTTGATTGACAGAAATATTCATTACATACAGTACAAAGATTATTAGCGAACTTATCAATTTTAGAGCGAAATTTATAGAATAAGTTTAGGTTAGAATCGGGAAGACAATGGTTATCAATGATATGATGTAAAGCATTTGGCTAGTCATTTATAATATGGAGCAAAGCATTATACTGGCAATTTTTGTGATTATTGCAATTAATAAAATATCTTTCACAGTTTTTACTTAAATGAGTTTTTCGTTGTTCAGCATTTTTATTTAACCTTTTAACATATTTTCTTTCTCTATCATGTTTTTGATGAAGATTGCGTTGTTCAGAAGTCTCATTTTTTCTTTCTTTACATTTTTGAAGGTATCACAAAGAGGGCGTTCATCTATTTCACAGATATTATATATGGCCGAGCAGATACAAAATTTAATGAAGCAAAGTAAAAAAAATAATAAAACTTAAAAAACAAAAGGCTATATTATTGTATAATTCTATCGATTAATATAAGATACAAATAACAACTTTATTTTTATTTAGCTTGCAACAGTA
>CAJVPP010002928.1:0-13117 GCA_910592005.1 Funneliformis mosseae
TTTTTGTATCATCGACACTTATAAATTTACAGGTGATCATGTATTGTGTTATATTATATTTCTGGAAAATTTAAGGGATAGTTATATAATAATTTTGGACGATCTCGGGCGGTCGGATACTTATGACCGCTATTGTATATCTTTGATTTTTGAGATTTTTCCAAAACAAAATAAGAAAAAGTTTTCTAGAAAAAAAAAAGCTTTGGAAACTTTTTATTCTTCCAAAAAATTTTTTTAAAAAAAAAAAAATTTATTTTCAAAAACAAAATAAGAAAAAATTTATGAAAAAAAAAAAGCTTTAATTTTATATTATTTCTTTTCAAAGTTTTTTTTTTTTAGAAAAAAAAAGCTTTGGATAATGATTTTTTCTATACTGAAATTTTTCAAAATATATATTTATATTTTTTTTTTTCAAATTATTATTTTTTTTTATATATTGAGACTTTTTCAATATTTTTTTTATTTTATTATATAAAATTTTTTTTTTATTTTATAATATATTATACTGAGATTTTTCAAAAATCTTTTTATTTATAAAAAATATATAAATATATATTTATTATTTTATCATTTTTATTATATATTCTGAAATTTTTTTATTATTATAAATATATTTTCAAAATTATTTTAAAAAAAAAGTTTTATATAAAAGACAAAATTAATCATTATGGCACAGCAGAATATTACGCGAAAAATATTTCATACCAATTTTTAACGCAATAGCAAAGTAAAAATATCTACTTCACATAATCTAGATAGTAACGATCCTATCTATGCAATGCAAGAAACTTCAAATAGCACATTAGTAAATCTTCAACTTTTTTCTCAAGAACAAGAATAGTCATTTTATTATGAGCCATTCAATGATTTTCAAATTTATCTTATTAATAATAAGAGACAACTCTTAACGAGCTTATAATCAATACCTTATATCCTTCTCATAATTATTACAATTATGATATTTTTGTATTTTATTTTCAGCATCCTAATGATCAAAATATTTACAAAGTTACTTGTAAAATGATTTTACATTCAACTATGGTTCAGTATTTAAACCTAAACATATATAGATTAAGATAAAATGAACAGCTGCAATAATAACCTTTAGAGTTTTCTAATTAGCATAAGGCAAACCTTGAGTTCCACTTGAGACAGTTTCTTACTGATAATTTAGAATTTAACATCAATAATATTGGACAGAGTAGCACTTCTAATACAGATTTAGTCAATAACAATCTATTTACTCAACAAGATAGTGATAGTTAAAATAATAATGAAAATAATAGACTAGAAAGATCACAAAAGAAATTATTTATTATTTTATTATTTTATCTATAAAATCGAAAGATTTATATTTTATGTATATTTAAACTTTGATTGGCGAAAAAGAAAAATACTATACTACCAAATCTGAAATTTGCTTATTGACAAATTCCTACTTAAATCTTTATAAAAAAAATTTTTTTTTTATAGTTTATGATAGCTTTAATATATTTAATATATTTAAAAAATTTTATGCCAATCATATGGGATAAGAAATTGATTTTGAGTATACATATGATAATCAAAAAAATAAAAAAAATGCTATGTCACATTAAACATTCTAATTTGAATTAATTAACTAAATTTTATTATTTAAAATTTTTCTATTAAAATTTTTGTTATTATAAAATACATAAAATTATATTATTAAAATTACTCTACCAGCATTAGAAATTAGAAGCAGTTTTGGACTTTCAATTCTTCCAATTCCAATAATTCCAATAAAAAGTTATCAGGTTTCTAATGCCTATAGAAATATATAAATTTTATATTAAGTGAAATTAGAAGTACTTTTAGATTTCCATTTCTTTCAATTATAATAATATTTCCAATTCCTATAAAATTCATTGGAAGCTTCCAATGCTTACGGGATATTATTATACAAATTTTTGTAATACTTGAAAATCAATTTCATAACAAATCACTCTATAGACATTATTACACTAATTTTATTAGAAAAATAATTTTTAAAATTAAAAATAATCTTTTTATAACAAAAATTATTAAAATGAAAAATTTTTTTTTAGCAACTTTTAAGAAAAATTAATTTTTAATAAATAATTGAAATTATTTAAAAAAAAAATAAACAGTTTAATAAAAAAATTTTTACTGTGAGGTATAAATACCCAATCCCCATTTAAACATCCATTCAAACTATTAATAATAGTTTTATATTAAATATTTTAGTTAAAAATTTTGAAATTTTAGAAGGATCTGAAAACTTTTTTAATTTTTTAAATAATAATATCAATCGCTTCTAAATTTTGTGTTGATCATTTCTAAAAATCAAATTTTTGATGTTACATAAAAAATTACTTGTTAATATCCTATGTATCATATAATAAAATGAATCAAACATCTCATTTTTGTTAGTAAAATAACGGACTATATTCATATTCTGTTATCTTTTCCTTAAAAAAAATTCCATTATATAATCAAAAATTATAAAGCGAAAAAAAAAATATTTTTAATATACTGAAAACAAAGCAAAAATTATAAATCCGTTAAAAAATCAAGGATATTAGAAATTATTTTGACTATTATTATCTTGTATAATTTACTAAGCTTGCTTAGAAGTACTACTCTGTTCAATATTAATAAAGAATCTCAGATTATCTATTTTAAGTGGATTCCTTATGCTTATTAAAAAACTCTGAAGCTTTTCTTCATAATTACTTAAAGGTTAAAGTCATTTGGTAAATTTTTAATGCTGCAAAAAAAGATTGTTTGAATATTGATGATTATGAGAAAGGTACAAGTTATAAATTTACATGACCAACCAACCAAGTTTTTAAGAAGAAGCTGATATTAATAGTTAACATCACGTGATAGTAGAGTAAACATTTATTTTTATCATTATATTGCTTAAGTAAAATAAGACTAAGGTTTTTTAAATATCAAGAATCTTTTGATTTTTATAAAAAATCTGAATCTTTGAAATCAATAATGTGCCTGACAAATTGTTTTAAATTATTAACTTTGAAAATAAAGCTGAAAATCCTATTATCTTTAATGATATTCTGAATTTTTTCCTTAACTAAGCAAAAATATTTCGTATGAATTATTTTTGAGTGCTGAGCTAACTTTTTATTTCATAAAAACATTTTTTCACCTTTTCTCTTCGAAATTTTTATGAAGGAAAGAATGTAAATATGAGTGAAATGCACATAGTGGCTATATTGATATTGATTTCAATCTTGGGTTCTATATTGCAACTAAACAGGTTGAAATCCATTTAATATCAATAAAAAGGAATGGTTTATCACATGTACTCACGAGAATGTTAATGCTCAAAATTATCAATTATTTATCCTCAATTATGCTTCAAAGCTACTAGAAATGAATTTGTGTTCAGGTCATTTTCTAAATAAGTGCACTAATTTAAGGTCTGCAAAAAAGTAATTTCACTCTAGACAATTATTAGGAGAAAAATTATAAAGCTGCAGCTAATGTTACAACTCAGAAAATTGCAGATATTGTGAATATTCAGAATTGGAAAATATATTTTAGGCTATTTATTAGTCAAGTTTTATATTGTCAGGATAATCCACTAGATATTAACAGGTCGAGGGAATAGATATAGAACATACTGATAAAATCATTAATAAAAGACCATTTAATATTGATGAGAAATTATTACTAATTTAGTCACAATAAATTTTCAAAAATACTGTCAAATTTTTATACACATCAATTAATTGACCAAACAGTAACCAAAATTTATTTATAATATACACATAATTTTATTTATATTATTTAATTACATATTCGTTTGTAATTCCTATATGTATCTATATAATAAGATTTTTCTAATGCACGATAATGAAATTAAAATATTTAAATAGAGAAAATTTATTCCTCACCTGGGTGATTTCTCACCCCATATTCACGTGATTGACTGATCGATGAATCATATTAGAGATCTGAATAAGTCACATTAAATTTTTAATAATAATAAATAAAAAAAATAGCTGCGCATAAAACTCTTTACTTTCTAAGCCACAACGATTCTTTTCTAATAGTAACGAAGGGTTTTGTAACAAAGGGTAGAGTTTTATACTGTTTGTCTCTGACTTTTTTGTTACTAGAGTTTGAGAAGAAAAGTTGTTTTTTTTTCCAATTTGTAAAGGATTTAAATTTGAAGAATCTTTTCTTTAAAAGTTCAAAGTCTTTTGTTATTTCTCTAGCATTTTTTGTTCTTTATATTTTTTTTTGAAAAGAGAAGTTTGAAAGTTATTTTCTTTGAAGTCCTCTTTACTGGTGTTGATAATTTGCTCTTTTCTTTTAAGTTTTTTTCCTCCAAAGTTTTTTTTCTTTGAAGTTTTTTTTTTCTTCTGAAAATTCTTTCCAATTTCTTTGAAGTTTTTTTAACTGATGATGTTTCCTAAAGTTCTTTCTCCAAAGTTTTTTTTTTCCTTCAGAGTTTTTTCTCCCTCCAAAAATTCTTTCTCCAATTTCTTTGACCAATAATGTTCTGAATTTTTTTTTGAGTTTTTTTTTCTTAAAAATTTTTAGTACTATTTTAATATCCATTACAAGTAATAAATAACCACTCCATTTACTCTAATATTATAAACATGCTTACCTCTAAAGCCTTCATAGAAGGTCTTTATTTGCTTGTCAAACATTTGTGTTTTTTTACTTTTTGTATTTACGCTAATTATGTTCTGCGATGCCGCACCCTTTATAGAACCTATTAATAATAATAATAATGAAGAAGAATATATTTTTAGAGATATATTAGGCTCTAAATTTAAAGGTTATAATGGTGTTTTTCCACTAATCAATACTCTGATTGAAATTGAGTTGAGAACTAAGTTTCACTCTATAGAAATTGCAGTATATTTTATAGAATAATATGCTCTTTAAAATAACTTTACCATCTTTAAGTACAAGACTGAAAATTTTTTAAATGGTACTTGTAGAAAAAGGATATTTAAGTATGATTTAGGAGAAAAGTATGTTGAAAAATATTTAAGACTGATATTAGGTAAAGAAAGAGCAAAGGAAGCAAAAGCAAAGCTGTATATGATAAGTAAATATTAATAGACGATCAAATTCACTAATAGCAACTGTAATGTTATTTAATAATAAACACAACTATGAGATTTTTATTGAAACTGTGAAATTTTCTACCACTTACAAAAATTTTTCTGAAGAAATCATGGAACAGATAGAATTTTATGTTGTGTATGACCAATGTGATACAAGAATAATTAGAAACCTCTTTCAACCAAAATATTCTGATTGTGTGTTTTTTATTCAAGACTTAGAGAATGCAATTCAAAAAATTAAACAAGAAAAGAGATCAAATTTAGGAGAAACAGCATCTCTATTAATGAAGTTTCTTGAATTGCAAGCTAATAATTCTGCATAGTTTATAAAGCTATTAATAGATAGCACAAGTAACTGGTTAGTTGGTATTTTCTAAATATCACCAGAGCAGCGTGAAAGGTAAACAAAATTTTATGATATAATTATTCACGACAATACTGTAAAAACGAATAAAAATATCTATCCGTTAAATCTCTTCATATTAATTGATAACTATAATAAGAGTAAGTTAGCAGCTCAAGCATTCATATAAGATAAAAGACAAAAATCATACGAATGGTTACTTCGATGTTATCTTGAAGCATATAAAATTCCTCTATTAACATTTGTTACTGATGCTGACCCTGCAATGATTGCAACCATTTCTATGATATTTCTAGAGACTCATTATATGTAATGTTTATACCATCTCTATCAAAATCTTCCAAAAAACCTTTGTTTATATTTAGAATCATCACTTTATCAGGAATTTCTTAAAGATTTTAAAGGAATTCAATGTTCTTATTGCAAGAATGTATTTGAAAAAGAACTAAAGGAATAGTTGAAAAATATGAGGCAAGAAGCAAATATATAATCACAATACTATTGAATTAAAAGCATACTTGGATAAAATGCTTTATATCATGATATTTTACAGCGGGAACATAATTTACACAATATGTAAAATCAGAAAATGCATTAATAAAAAAGGCCGTGCAGTCAAGTTTCTCTCTCTTATAAGTTTAAGAATCTCTTGAAAATTGGTTAGAATTTGAGTCAATTAACAATCGTTATTCAATCTGAAAAGCTTCAATATTACAGTACACATAACTTTTTATCATACAAACATTCTTTAGTAATATTGATAGTATCATAAATAAATATCTTATACAGCTAATTCATGATGCATATTATAAACAAATGTGTCAATCTGTATATTATCGTGTACATCAAGTACAATTTTTTGAAATTTCAGTATCAAATGATAGTTCATTTGAACCTTTTTTTGATAAAGTAGAAGATTCTGCCGAATCTCCTATTAAAGCTGATGAGGATTGGAAGCTTGACTTGAAGTCTTTGATTTCAATAGTTAGTTTTAACGATATTTTAGAAGTTTGAAAGATTTCTCAATACAATTACCTGAAATGCTATCAACATGTAATTCTACTTAATACTAGAATACTTATGCACTTGTTTTATACTTGTCACTCATGGTATTATATGCAGGCATTTCTTTAAAGTGTTTGTTGAATCTTCTAATACATGTTTTCATTTGACATTGATTCCTAAGCATTGGTATAAGGATGAATATATCAATTCAAGCGATACCTATTCTAGTGAGACAATTATAAGTAATGGCTAAAATGATCAAAATGGTATGTAAATCACTTTAGAATTTGCCTGAAAATACATCATAAATAATCTTTCAGAAAGGTATTCTAAGCAAATATCATGAAATCAATTAAAATTTAATACTCTAATAGGCAAAGTCAAAAGGCAATTCAATTTGCAATTCAAGATAATGATAAAGAACTAATTCAGTTTATCAAGGATTTTAATAAAGAAAAGAAGCTTAACTAATTCAAGCAGAATTGATTAAGCAATAAAAAGCTTTAGTGGTGTTAACCCTATACTCAGCTCATTGAACTTAGGGTAACTATGACTTAATAACAGGAAGTAACGTGTGAGAAACTACTAAATTATTATGAAATAAGTCCTATTACAATCAACTTTAGATTTATATTTTAAATAAATAAAGATAACTTTAACAACTTGTAAACATAATAAATACAATTGACATGTTGAAGAATTTTTAATATGTGTAGTTTAGAAAGAGATTCCTTTATTGTAGAGATTTGTATCCTTAGCAATTCTTAACTTTAGATTTTAAATCTTGAACTCGAACTATTGAGTTTACACTGTTATCTCTGCCCTTTTGCAAGGATAAGTTTCTATCCTATTTATACAAAAATACAATTATAAGAATTTACTTTTTAACACTAAACTATTTTATAATGATAAGATAAATACAAAAGATAAATTATAACTTAATGATAATACTAATATAATAAATAATAATAATAAAATATAAGAATAAAATAAATATAATAAAAATGTTAACTAAGTTAAAAATGCTAATGATGTTAATAACATTGATTATTCATCAATCTTTGTGACGCAGTAGGATTGATTTCATATAGTATCAGCAGATAAAAAAATAAATAACAATCAAGTCTTTTGTAATACAAAAGAAGTATTAATCGATTTTAATTAGATCTTGGATCTATTGAAGTGTCAGCCTAAAGGAAGACTACCAGTAAAACAGTTGAAGCTATCTGTTGAAAAATCAGATTCAAAAGGTAAAGATGAAAGTAAATAAGCAATATCTAATAGATGTCATAAGTGTAGCTTATGTGAAAAATATAGTCATTATCATAGCATTTATTCTAAGAGTTAATTTACAATACTTAATCATGTATTTATAGTGCAAGATCAAGTGTTGTTTATTAGTTTTACTTAGTAATAGTATGAGATCATATTAATTTTATAGTAATAGTATATTTGTGATATTTTGGCTTTAATTGTTATATTTATTTGGTGTAAAATTTAAACAATAAATATTGATAAATGCTATTTTTTTTATAATAATTGTTGTTAATAAAAAATGCATACAAAAAAAATTATAAGGGGTGAAAAATAATTTATCTCACCTAAGATGAGGAATAAATTTACTTATTTAAATATTATATAAAATATTTTATATTTATATAATATACATTGTATTATATTTAAAATAGTAATTTTTGTTTATTAAAGTTATAAATTAAATAATTTTTTAATTATTATAAAAATATATCTATTAAAAAATAATAAAATATTAATAAATCATATTTATAAATAAACTTATGGTAATTTCTATTTGTATACGGTCTATTGTATATGAATCATATGATATGACTATCAGTATTAAAATTACTTTAAGTACCATGAATATTTTACTTATAAAATATTTCGTGTTAAAGTATAAAGAATAGAAAAATTTGCATACTGATACCATATGAAGTCAATCCTACTGTACTACTAAGATTGATAAATGATCAACATTATTAACATTATTAGCATTTTTAACTTATTTAACATTTATATTTTATTATTTTATTCTTATATTTTATTATTATTATTTATTATATTAGTATTATTGTTAAATTATAATTATCTTTTATATTTATCTTAGCGTTATAAAATAGTTTATCATTAGATAATAAATTCTTATGATTATATTTTTGTATAAATAGTATAGAAACTTGTCCTTATAAAAGGGCAAAGATAACAGTAATAACTCAATAGTTCGAGTTTAAGACTTAAAATCTAAGGTTAAGGATTGCTAAGCATACAAATCTCTACAATAAAAGAATCTCTTTCTAAACTATATACATTAAAAATCCTTCAACGTATTAATTGTGTTTATCATGTTTACAAATTGTTAAAGTTATTTACTCATTTAAAAATATAAGCCTAAGATTGATTGTGATAGGAATTATTCCATAATAACTTAATAGTTTCTCGTATGTTACTTCCTATTATTAAGTCATAGTTACCCTAAGTTCAATGAGCTAAGTGTAAGGTTAACAACACTTTTAACTTAAAGACATAAAATATTAAAATTTATAGTTAACCAAAATTTATAGATAACTGATAGTTTTAATTATTTATTCATTATAAGTGAAAAATAAATTAAATTTTAATTCATTAAATAATACTATATTATAAAATTTTTAAACTGAACTTATTTTCCTATTTAGTTAATTTAAAGTTTTGAGTATATCTTAAAATCTTTGATAAATGCATTCTAATATTATTATGACTTATTCTTATAATTATTCAAACTAACTCTTCAAAACTATTATAATATGCAAATACTTTGATATATATAACTTATTTTACCTATTTAGTTTTAATAATTTGCTAAAATTATGTCATAAAATATTTGTAAAAAAATGAAAAATAAAGAAATTAATATTACTATATGTTATAAATTTATAAATAAATATTTAACTAAATAAATTTTATATTTACTGTACAAAAATAATTTTCAAATTATCTAATAGCATTCTAAAAAAAAAGAGAAAACAACTGAGCAAGTTTTTGAAGTAAAATACACTGATAAATATATGAATAAACAAATATGTAACCAATCAGATAGGAATGTATAAAAATTTATCTTACTACATAGGTAAGTTAAATTTTCTAATTTTTTATTAAAAAATTCTAAGTTTCTAAAATAAATAATAAAAACTAAAGATAAAAAAATGAGATACTAATGACAAATATATGTCATATGATACAGATATATATATCTCATGTAAACTTAGAAATTTTCTTAAACTTTTTATATATGATTATTATTTTTAATTTAAATAATAAAAAAATTTTATTAATGAAAAATAATAATTATATATAAATAATAATATATATAATATTAAGTATCTATTAAGTAAATTTATTTACTTATTAAAATCAATTTAGATATATTAAATTATTTTATCAAAATTATTAGTAAATTCAAAAAAAAAATTAATAATTTTTTATTTTAATTTAAAATTATAAATTAAAATTTTTTACTAAAATTTTTTCTATATATATATTAAAATTTTAATATATTTTATATTTATTAATATTATAAAATATTTAAAACTATATATATAATTTAATTTAATTTTAATTATTTTAATACTATATATTTAAAAATCATGATTTAAATTAAAATTTTACATATATTTATTTTAAACTTTATAATAAAATTTAACTAAAATTATAAAAATTATAAATTAAATTTTATTTTATAATTAGTTAAATATTATGATTAAATTTAAATAAAGTTTTTATTATTTAGATATATTTTTCTATAAAATTAAAAAACTAATTGCAAAATATTACATTATAACTAAAAATAATTATAATAATTATTAAAAATATATAATTATGTTAAATTATATTATTGTATTTACTGATTAAAATAGTCCAAATTAGCTAAAAATCAGATATCATATTCCTCTGAAAATAAGTAACATATTTTTATTATATTATTACTTTTTTCAGATATTTTGACTAAATTACGATAAATAATTAAAAATTATAAATTTTTACTAATTTATCAATAAATTTCATAATAATTAATTATATTAATCATCAAATATTATATAAATCATAAAAAAAAATTTTTATTAAACTAAAATACTATATTCTACAAAAAATTATTAATTGAAGGTTATAAAAATTAATAAACATACATTTTATCGAATAAAAAATATAATTTATTATCTATATAAAATAACATAAATATATTAAGATAGTAAAACACTTTAACATTAATTATAGCATAGTAGAATGTTAGATATCTACAAGTTTAAACTGAATAACTGAAATAAAAGAAAAAATTAAGAAGTTTGGCTTTAAACAAGAAGCCTTTTATTCTGAAGCTAAAAAGTAACTTTATGAATAAATTATAGAATAAAAAAAGTAAGGTTTCACTATTATTTATGTAAAATACAAAGTAGAATGCTAAAAATTTTAAAAGAATCAAATATGAAAATTCTTTATAGTAAATCAAATTTTAAAACTTCTTACTGCTGGTTAATTACTTTTATAAAAAGATATAAATTAATATTGCAGAGACAAACTAAAATATTTCAAAAATTTCTTAATTAAACTGAAAAATAATTAGAAAAGTTTTACTAATTTATTACTAACTTAAGAATTAAAAAATTATTTGAATTAAAAAATATTTATAATATAGATGAAACCCCCCCATTAGTTTAATATAGCTGATAATATTACTATCAATCTAAAAGATAAAAAAACAGTCTATATTTATACAAGAGGCAATGAAAAAATAGGTTTACAATTATATTTATATGTGTTACAGGTAAGCTTTTTTTTATAAAATTAAAATTTACTCACTAGTGCTATTTGATTCATTATTATAGATAGAACTAAATTTTCTTCAAATATGTATTTTTAAAGAAAAGCAAATATTACGTAAAAAATAAATTCCTTTTAGTATTATTATTTAATTCTAAAAAATGGCTGTTTAGACTCTAATTTAATAGTAAAGTATATAGATTATTTCAATAATATAAGAATAAAAAACAGATCTTAAAGAAATTCAACAATGCTTATATGGGGTCTTTACAATAGAAAGGAAGGAAACTCCAAAAAAATTAAAATTTTAATTTATAAGCTAAAAATGTTCTAAATACTATAATTTGTTCAGATTTATTATTAACTTATTTTTTATTTTTTTTTTGAGTTTCTTCCCTTTCTATTGCAAAGGCCTCATATATGATTCTTTTCAAAATTATTTAAAAGAATCAGTAAAAAAAAAGTTTCATAAAATTGGCTTTAATCTTGCAATAATTCTGGGTAACTTGACTAGTATTTATTGATTACTAAAATAAGAATAAAAAATAGATCTCAAAGAAATTTAACAATGCTTATATATGATTCTTTTTAAAATTATTTAAAAGAATCAGTAAAAAAAAAGTTTCATAAAATTGGCTTTAATCTTGTAGTAATTCTGGATAACTTGACTAGTATTTATTGATCACTAGATATTGTAATAAATAAACCATTTAAGGATAGTCTTCATAAAGAATAATATATTTAAATAACTAATAATAGTACTAGAGAAACTACTAAGAAAAATCTTTATTATGCTAGATTTAGTAAAATATATTTGTGAATTAAAAATCTTAGAAAAGGATTTCTAATGAAATTATTATAGAATCCTTTAAAACTTGTGAAATATCAATCAATTTGGATTCTAATTTAGAGATTCTTGATAAAGATAATATCAATATCAAAGATGATATTGAAGATAATATTAAAGATCATATTTAATATGATTTAAATATTGAAACATTAAAACTAAAAATTTTTTTATATATAGTTATTTTATAAATTTATTTATTTAATTTAATTAAATGCTTATTTTCAGATATTAAGTTAATTTAGAAGTTGCTTATTTTTGGAAATTGCTAATTTTTAGAAGAATATAGTAATTAAATTTAGACTAATTTTTGATATTTTTTAAAACTAATTGATTATATTTTCTAATTGTTTAAATTGACTCTGATCTGACAAAATAATTTGATAATAATTTAAAACTTAAATAATCATAAATTAGCCTAAAATTAGTATAATTCAGCATTTAATTAAATATCAATACATTTTTATTTAATTAAATTTATTAAAAATTTTTATTAATAATAAAAACTTAATATATAATTTGCAAAAATATAACTAAAATATTATTCAAATCTATTAATTAATTTTCCTATTAATAAAATATAATCAAAAAATAAAAAAAAAACTATATAAAAAGATAATAAAATAATAATAAAATAATAAAATATAATCTATTTTTCTTATAAAATCATAAAAAAATAATAAATAAAATAATAAAAATAGAAAAATTCAATTATAAAATTGTCTAAAAAATATAAAAATAATAAATAACTATTAAAATTATCTATAAATGCAAAAAAAAAAATAAATAAAATAATAAAAAATAAAAAAAATAGACCCTTTTTCATTTTAAATCACTTAAAATTTATCATTTTTTTAATTATTTATTATTATTTATTATATAAGCTTTATTATTTTTAATAACAGATAATGTTTTTTTTTTAACTTATGTAAAATTTTTATTTTTTATTACATATTTTTTTTTGTCATAACATCTGTTTTAATTTTATATTAT
>CAJVPP010002929.1:0-13112 GCA_910592005.1 Funneliformis mosseae
GCTCCTGAAGTTTTAAGAGGTCAACCTTATACTTTAGCTAGTGATATATATAGTTTTTCTATGATTATGTGGGAATTTATATCAGGAGTTACTCCATTTAATAATGAAGCTCATGATTTTCAACTTAGTTTAGATATATGTAAAGGTAAACGTCCCAAAATTATTAAAAATATTCCACAATGTTATATAAATTTAATGAAAGAATGTTGGCATATGGATCTATCAAAAAGACCAACTGCATTAGAAATTAAAGAAATTATTAATACTTGGATTAATAGTATTAAAAGTAAAGATTTTGATAAAAAATTAGAAGATGATATTATAGATTTTTATAAATCAGATAAAACATTTAAGCAAAGTCAAAATAATAATTTAAATGATATAAAAGATCATCCACAAGTATTTCATACAAGTCGTTTACTTGATTTTACTGAAAAATTAAATAAAATTTTAGATCATGAAATTAAAAGTTTAGAAATTAGTCAAAGTATTGGTAATTATAATATTTATAAAATATATAAATTTAATAATTTCTTTAATTTAACGTATATATTTTTAATTTAATAGAAGCTTTAAATATTACAAATGATAAAATAAGTAAGTAATTTAAATTAAATATTTAATTATATAATATGTATAATTTTAAGTAAAAAAATGGCATAAATTATATTATTATTCGAAATGATTGTTAAAATTTAATATCTTTTATTTATATAGACGATGGATTATACAATAATCTAATAATTCCTGGTATATAATTTTACTATACTGTTATTTTTTTTTGGAAATTATAATGTTATATTTAATTAAGTTTTAATATATTAAATAGATATATATGAATATAAAGGTAAATTAATAGTAGGAAAAATAGATGAAAAACAGACTACAACCTCATCAAATGCTCCAAAATTAGAAGAACGAACTAAAGAAATTGACAGATTAGAAAGAAAACTAAATGAAACATCTCATGTTACTGTCGATAGTAATCCATTCAATTGTATTCAGCTTAATGAGCCAACCGTTAATATTCGTAACGATAATGGATTAAATGTTTGCTATAGCTCAAAATTTATAGATGCTTCAGAGTTTATTACAATGAAAGCAACCATTTCACCTGGAATTTCTGCCACTTCGTATATCGAAATTGAGAAGTTGCAAGAATCACTTGATAACCGAAAGGAGGATATTGATGAAATACTAAAATCACATTCTGTGTATGCTATAGGAATTGACTTTCAAAATGACTCTATCAGACCATGTATTTCTTGCTGGGTTGCTAAACCACTAGATACTTCGATCTTGGAAGACCTTGAAGCTATGTTTGATAATCAGTATGAAGCTATAAACCAAATATTGATTTTTGATCAAAGTGATATTAATCAGAATTTAAGTGAATCATCTAGTAGCAGGGATCACATTATTGAAGAATTTGGTGATAGCGATTCAACGAGAAATTCTCTTCCAAATGATAGAGAAAATTCGAAGAAAGAACAAGAATCAGTCAAAAAGGAAGAGAGTCATAATAATATTAATGACAATGGAAGCGATAATAATAATGGAAGCGGTAATAATGGTAATAATGGTAATAGAGGCGGCAATGGTAATGGAAGTGATAATAATGGCAGTGGTAATAGTAATGGTAGTAATAGTGGCAATGGTAATGGTGGCGATGGTGGTGGTGATGGTGGTGATGGTGATGGTAATGTAAATAATGATATAGTTGATTATCTTACAATCTCTTCTGACGCAATAGTCACTACTGAATATCCAGAAATTTATCAAAAATTTACTATCAATGTTCATCTCCGGGCTAAATATTCTCCTAAGAAGATTCGTCCTGAACTGACATATGACATTAATGTATATGAAATCAAAATAGGAAATATGCTTAGTAATCAATTGCCATTGCCATTTTTGCAAAGGCGCGGCTGTCGTGGATATTTCCTTGATTTTGTTAAAGTTTGTGTATCTCCAAAATCATGTATTTCTAATGATATGCATAATGCTTTGTTTACTTCCTTAGACACTGCATATCCAGAGTCGTTAAATCGATCTATTGAAATTTCAAATGGTCGTGAAACAAACTTTGAGGGACAAATTGGTGGAGAGTTTGGTGCAGTACCCAAATTCGCAGGTCATGCAAAAATTAGTGGAAAAAATGCTAAAAATACTAAATACACATCAAATGAGTGGGAATGTAATTATGAGGGTTGTCATACTACTGGGGATACTTGGTCACATAAATATGCTGCTAATAGCCTTGACAAAAATGGTTCCCACAGAACAAGTTATAATCCTGGTCACCATTCCTCTAAGTGGAGTCCCAATAAAAATATGGGAGGATTTAGTATCAACATTACTCAAGTAGTACGCTTTGAGTTTCCCCCCCTAGGACCAAAATCATTAACAAGACCAAAATCAATAACATGCCCGGTTATTGCTCATAATCTCGAAATTTCTTTTGGCAACCTCAAAGACTTCGATGCTAAATTTGCTGAATTAGCAAGGTCCAATGGAGGACTCTATGCTATAGATAATAATATTAGTGTTAGAAACCCAGATAGTCAGGATTTAAAAGGGAAAAGCATAATCAACCGTTCATTTGAACCACCAAAAATCAATGAATTAAGAAAACATTGAAAAATCCATTTTCTAACTTAATATCATTACATTGGTTTGAAGTTGTTCTATGACGTAACGACGAATTTAAATTGAATTGGAACCATTTTTTTTCTTAAATTATTTTAATTATTTTTCATTATATATATATATATATTTCTATGAATTGTTCAACACTGATTATAGAGTATGTGTAAACTTTCTGTTAATCAAATAAAATCAGTTTGTAATTGAGCGATTTATTTATTCATAACAAAATATAAATATTTAAATGTAAAATACCGTATATTAATTCATAAAATTAAACTTTTCTTCAACAAATTAGTACTTTCACAAGATTTTATTATAATTGTTGCGGACACAGTCATATCTATTAAAAACGGTTAATTAAATGACAAAGTCGGAACAAAAATAATATTTGCACAAATAATACTTCTGAATATAAATTTCTTGAAAATAAACTTTTTGAACGAAGTTATTTTAACATTTAATATTTCCTCCAAATTTTTATTATCTTAAGACTAATAACAAAGGAAAGAATGATCAAAACAATCCAGCGTGTTTTAATTCATCGTATTAGAGTAGGACATCAAATTTTGATATTGAATCAATAAAGCTTCCTCCATTCTGTTAATAATAATGTTCCATATCGACCTAAAAATATGTGTACTTTATTGAAAACCGATTCATTTAATTTTTAATTTTTCGAAACTGAAGTAAAATTTTACATATTGTCATCAATCTAGATGCTCGTTTTATGATGATTTTAAACTCATTCACGTCACGTATGCTGTCAGTAAAATCAAGGTCATGAGATATATTTAATCATATGGTCTTAATGTGATTTTTATTGGCAATGCTTAAATGACAAGCCATATATAATTATACTTACAAAGACTCAAGATCGAAAAATCAATAATTGAAAGAAAGATCAATTTTAACCTTACTTTAACCCCACGTTACTTTTATATATTATTTTATATTATTTTTTTTTAACAATATAATTAAACGAATATTATCAAATCCATAACATATTATGAAAAATACGACGTTTATCGTTTAATAACAAATCGGTTTATGTTCCGCAGTAATCCAAATTTATTGCTGAATTTCTTACAATAGTAATTCGAGTAAATGTCCACTTGACACTTGCCCTTGTTTAGGAGGTTATGAACT
This sequence comes from Funneliformis mosseae, assembly GCA_910592005.1. NCBI lineage: Eukaryota > Fungi > Glomeromycota > Glomeromycetes > Glomerales > Glomeraceae > Funneliformis > Funneliformis mosseae. Next base: position 3,796 of record CAJVPP010002929.1, read on the forward strand.
AGCTTACTCCCGCGCTCTGAGAAGAACATTTAGGTTGATAAGCTACTAACACCCAGGTTTATAACCAATCCTGATACAATATGGGAAACACCATAAGCCGTCGGATTTTGCAAGAGGATTATTTTCCCATGGAACGCATTCACCTCGATATAGAAACTCGTTATCATACATGACATTTAACATATTGTACGTTATGGGAGTAAGGATGGGGACGCATTTCGGTTCCTCTTCTGTTCTGCTTCGGCTCCTAATGTACATTAAGACTAGGAGCGTCAAGTTTCAAATTGGTAAATTGTTTGTAACTCATATAAATTCAGAATATGCTGAATTTAGAATCGGTTCCAGAACAGAATCTGAGTCGCTCTTTTAGAACCGTCCCATCCCCATATGTGAGTCATACCAAGAATAGCTGGCTAGGAAACCTCCCGACAAAACTCGTAAGAAGTTATAATTATTTAATTTTGAACCTTTAAATTATATTCTTCACGTGATATATAACTGATCGCATCATTTGCACAACTATGCGATTGTACTTATCCTTATTAAACTTTATTATACATTCGATTAATAAAAATTATATGCTAAAGATATGCCAAGTTAGAAGAAAATGTTTGTTTCGAAATTTCTAACATTTATAATTGAAAGTTTAAATAAAATTTATTATAAAATTATAAAAAAAATTACTTGCACATTTTGTTAATTTTCGCATTGTCATCATTTTCTAATTAGTAATAAAATACTTTTAACATTCCAGATAGAATATCCTGGCATGTAACATCCGGCTGCGCATTATTTAAAAATTCCTTCAAATTATGTATTTTAAATATTGCTGTAGATATCATGTATTTGGTCTATATAAGGGGCATTCATATGATTGATTCCTAAAATATTGTTGGAAATTTATGCAATTATGAAATGATTTTATTTAATAAATGTCCTTAATTCATAATATTGGTTTCTTAATGGTTTAATTCATTTTTAAAATGGAAACGAAATTTAGTAAGTAAGTAATACTTATTGACCAATACTTTTTTTTTACTTTTTTAAAAATATGGGACATTTGTAATAGAAAGGGGGAAACAGCCGGAAAAAATCAATTTTACTTTTATATGCCAAATATGATTTTTAGGTCAAAATATGTTCAGATTTAGCATTAACTCAATTTTATTTTGTCCAGCCGTTTCCCCCTTTTCTATTGCAAAAGTCACATATTTCCAACCAAATAACGAGCACTTTTAAATACTTTCTTACACTACAAGCAATGGTGGAGGATTTTTTTTATGATTATTTATAAAATATTAGCGAGAGCAAATCACTTCTCTGTTACTATTAATTCTTCAAATTTATTGTAGAAAATGTTAGTAATTATTTTAACGGCATTAAGTTAAATTTATTTTAAACTTTCCAAGGTAAATTTTAAATAATATATTTTCCAAAAAGTATTTAATAAATTTGTTAGTATATAGTGGTTGATATAAAGATTGTTACAACAGATTTTAGAATATTCCTGACGAAAAATCGTTCAAAATTTCGATGCAGCTGTCCCAAAAATTAAACTTAAGTGTTTTGGCTGTCTCTCGAGAAGAATTTGTCAAACTTAGAAAACTTTTATAAAGATTATTAACATTAACTCGATCTATTTTCAAATTTTATTGCGAGCTTTGTTCAGTTTCTCAAGTAGCATATGTAAATGATTACATTTTAGACCTATAATAACATATACAAAATATACATAAAGTTAAGTTGTAACAAGTATTGACATCAGATTACTGGGCTTTCCATGAGAAAACTTTAAACAATCAGTGCGAATTCTTTGCTACTAATAAATAGTTCTCAAAGATTTGGAATGTCTTTGAAGCTTGTTTTCGAGAAGATGTTGCTGCTACAAGTGTAGAATATATAGCGCAAAAATTGATGCCAACGTTTTTGAAAGATATCTTATAATATGTAAACAGTTTAAGGAATTAGGAAAGCTCAAAAAGTACAGACAAAGCTTTGCTTTGGAAAAATGTTACGAATGATAATGCTGAACGGTTTTAAATCCTAAAAATTTTTCGATTACCTTGTAAAAATCTTTCTAATGCAATAGTGATTGTTGCATTTTATAAGACTGAGAAGATTTCATAGGTTCCTTAAAGATTACCCAATTTGATACTAAAAATTTGATTAATGGATCGATAATAATTAAGAAATTGAGTCAAGAGAATCGCTTATTCAGGTCAAGAAATTTTTAATTCTTTTTATTGATTAAAGTTTTAAAAGCGTTACTATGGATCAAGAAAATCTATACTCTAGGAGAAAAGATGCATCATGTATTAATAGCAACATGGAATTATAAACATGTATACTAACTATTAAAACCGTGTCGAAGTTACAGTTAAAAAATTAATAATACTGGAACTTTACTTTTACACACGACCATACAAAGAGAAATGCTTAGTCGTATTAAAATATCATGATTTATAACCTGAATGAGTTTTAGTTTTATTTGAACGAGCTCTTTTAATCGAAAAACTACAAACAATGATAAATAAGCGGAAATGTTAAATTTATGGATGAATTTACTCAAGTGAATATTGCACAACACAAATAATCATTAATATAGCATCTGTTTTGATTCAAATACATTTGGTTATGGAAAAATTTATAGAAAACATGAAAGAATACCTTTAAATTTTAAAGAGAGAACTGGGAAATTGGTAAATAAATTTATTATTTTTATTATTTTTATTACTTTATTTTATTTAAAGGTTAAATTTTATCAGAACAATTAGATAAAGTAAAATCACAAAAACGCAACACAATTGGTTTGTAACAACAAACCGCAACAAGAAATTTTCACGTAGACCCAAAGAGTATCTATCTTAATCTTCTTGGTTAGATCGATGACACTAATAAGAATTTCAGAGAAATCTCAAAACAGTTGCTGGAATAATTGGTGATACTCCAATTGTCACTAACTCAATCTCTACATATTTCGTCTGCTAAAGTAACAGCAATTCACGAAAATTTGGCAGTTGGACCAACCACTGCTCAAGATTTTATTTGAACATGTAATGTCGGAATCATTGTAAAGGGTACTGTTCGTTGCCGTACGTTTGACAAAATACGAGTTCTGATTATATCATGTCACTATTTGCTAATCATGGGAATCATGGCAACTTTTATATTCTTCGTTAAACGAAGTTTTTTGCTTCAAATAATACAAATAATAGTAGAAGCGAGAATCTAGAAAGATTATATTTGGCGTCCATTTGTAAGAAACTGGAATGCATCTTAGATATTCATGCAATTAACGGTTAAACACTAATACAATAGAAAAATTTATATGTTACATCCGATTTATCAGGACAAGACTAAACTGAATGGATTAAAAGAAATTATACGTAGCTTTTTAATAAGCGATGATAAGGTCGTACATCAATTTAAAGAATTAAACTTCGATCTATCGTAAGCATATCGATATAATGTCTATGTGTTTTTATTTGAGCTATAATCTTTGTATAATTTTTATTGATATAAATATAAGTAAGAACACCAACACATCTATTTATCGAATTAGCCTCATTACTGATCTGAATTTACTTAATTCTCTTCTGATAACCGGATATCTCACTTAACTTGGAATATAAAAATTTGAGAAAATAATAGTCCAATTCAGATTACTTGTCCCGAATACGCTTTATCTGGTGATAATTTAATAAAGATGTCTTTACTCCTTTTAAGCAAACATTCCAGTCATAATTAGAGGTGAAGCAAGATGTGGTAAGGTAATACAAAATCATTCTTTTTTACAATAATATTTTTAATTTTCTTTTATTTTTTTTTAGAAAAGTTTAGTTGAAATTGTTGAAGTTCAATTTAAAGTATTAATCTCTATGCTGGAATTAGCGAAGAAATTATTATAATGTTTATGAATGATGCTTTGAAAAAGCATAAAATTTGGTTATTCCTTGATGAAATCAACGCATTAAATCATATGCGTTTGCTTGCAGATTTAATATCCGTCCCATTGAAATGCTAAATGTCAATCTTATACATCCCAATATTAGCTTATTTGCATACAATATTTGTACAAAAACACCAATGCGAAGCTAGTTAACAAAGAAGTCATGTGTTGAACCTCTTCCTGATCAAATTTTGGACATGGTATTATAAATTCAGATGATGAATATAAGTATCTTCAAGTTATGGCTAAAAAAGAATTAACAATCTGGCTCATCCAGTATTTTCTGAGCTCTTATACTTCTCAGAAATTCATTTGCATGGACGAGGAACCTTATATAGTTAGCTTACATGATGTTAAGCTATAATGCAAATTATTTTATAAATCTCATGACAATCACAAGGCTTTTAGAAGGGTCCACCAGCTGGAAATCTGCCAGACCTTATATTTAACATTTAGCCTTCATAGAGCATATGTGAGGGAGCATATGTTTTCTTAATTATTAGTGAAGAGCAGGAAGACTATATTAATAGAATTCAATGTCCACCTAATATAGAAAAATTATGCAGATTGGTTAGAAAAGAAAATGTTTTAGTTATGATTGTATGCATTTTAAAAAGGCATCCCTTATTTTAAAGGTCTTTTTTATTATCATGATATAATATGCCAAACTTAGAAAATTTAAAAGAAAAACACCTTTCAGATCATTGAAGTTCTTAGATTTGTAAATTTTTTTTTTGAACTTCTAACTTTTCTTTTTATACTTTCTATTCGTCTATAAGCCCAAATTTTCGTGAAATGTCAGTACTTTAGATCCTTACCACAAGTTTATTACACATCAGGGTTCTCCGTCTTCAACTTCTGTAATATGATCAATATTTTTGATAAATTTAATCCCTACAACTGCATAATTGTAGAAATTACAGTTGAATTATTCTGAAGAATTACGTCGATTATTATGATTTGGTGCTTCGAATTGGAAGCTTGTTCATTCACCTCTTCTTAATTATGTTTTCCTTTACTTCCTCCTTTACTCTTTGATTTCTCCACTTTCTCCAAGGTCTAGTTCTTCCTTTAGATATGAGGTATAACATTAAACTATACAGGATTTCCTTTCCATCCAAAATCTAACCAATTAAAATTTTCCTAAGATTTTAAAAATCAATAATTTCCAACAATATCACTATATGAGTCGGCTTCTACAATTAAAAAATTAATAGAAATAGTGACTTCTTGAATAGTTAAGGGGAAATCAGAAAATTCACCTTAGGTCTTTTCCGTTCATATCATTTATTAATCTTCATGTAGTAGATGGGCGTTCTATAGGGATCTTTAAATAATTTAATAGTTGACATGAAACAATGCTTCTTGCAGCACTACTATCAAGTATTAATGTTACTTCTACTCCGTTAACACTAGCATCAGAATATAAAAGACTTAGAGGATCATGATGTAAATTGGTCTATAATAATAGCACTATGAACTAAAGATTCCAAATTCTTGACCAAGTTTACCCGAATTTATGGAAGATAGCTATTAAATATTCATACGAAATATTTGCTTTTATTAGGTTGAAAATGTCTGTAATCAATTCCAAATTACTTTATCTGCTTTGAAGTCAAGACTTTGAACTTAGTTAAGTTTTCCAGATGGCAGTAGTGCAAAGAATCTATTAGAATTCCAGATTCATATTCCTCAATCTATATTGTAATAAAAAACTTCTCATAGCTATAAAGAAATGCTGCTGAATTTGGTATTTAGCTATAATTAATCTTTAGAACGCGAATGAAATAAACATAAAATACTAGGTTTACTTGACCCTTTATCATATTTATTGGCATTTAAAATAGTACAAGTTAAATTCAAAAAAATGTTATTTAGTTTTATTTTCAAATTTATTTTGACTAAAAGTATCTAGCAATACTAAGGGACAGGATTTATTAAACTCTACCGTTGCGCTTTATGCAATCCAATAATTATTAAATTTTACTTGAGCACAAATAAAATTTATCTTCTCTTAATTTTTTAATCAAAATTTATAAAAAATGAAGACATCAAATATACTTTATTTTAATTCATTTTTTTTAAGAAAAAAAAAATAAATAATTACTTACAAAAAGATATTTTTATTAATCATACAAATGTTTAACTTTATATCAAATTTACTACTTTATGTAATCGAATTCAACCGATCCACCATTTTAACCGATCACTCTACTCATAAATCGGACCGTTCTTTTCAAATTCTTTTTAAAGTTCAAATGAAAATAATAAATTATTTTAGTATTTCTACTAAGTAAAGAGAGAGATAACTTTTATTTTAATTTTTTTACGATGTGGTACTATGTTTGTTTTATTATATTATACAAATGGGAGAAGGCCAATAGAAAAAAAAATAGAATAAATTTTGAGTAATTAAGCTAGTTTTGTTCATATGATATAATCGGCAGAGTGAACCAATAAAAAAATTCTTAACTAAAAAGTGGATTTCCACTTCCCAAATATGTAAAAATAAAAAAACAAAAACTACGACTATCACCTGTGGCTTTATTTTCAAATCTGTTTGGAGCAACCAATCGAACTTCTCTCCAAAAAATAGGAGATAACACGACCACCTGAATTCAGATAACATAAATTTATGCTAGTTAGTAGTAATTTAAGCTGATTACTAATAAATAATTATACTTTTTTTTTTGTAAATTATTTCCTTAATTTATAATACTATGATATTCCTTTTACTTCAACCTTATTTGCTTCCAATTGCTTTTCACTTTTTCTTCTTTATTGACATTTGAATGTTCTAAATTATTTTCCAGAGATTTACTTGAAATAAATTATATCGTGCAGTATTTACGGTACGGAAAGATTTCAATTCACTTTATTCATGCGCTTTGGTCAATCGCTTTTGGTGTCAGATTACAATTTCTTTGCTTTGAGAAGATCCCTTTTCGATAAAATTCGAGGGAAATATTCTCATGCGTTAATTGATACGAACTTATTATGTCAATGAACAAGATCAATTGAAATTAGAATCATCCGGCATGTCAATAAAAACAACTTCATTTCTAAAACAACTTTTCAAATACCCAAGTTTCATTAAATCGCTAGATAAGAGCAAATTACTAAGTCAGATGGTTAATATGATTATTTTGGTAACGACGAGAAAACACATTGTTCAAGCATAGTCAAATCAACCTTTACACTCAAAGTCAATAAAATACATTTTAATATGAATAGCAGATTCACCGACGACAAAAGAACCTCCTTACATTTGTAGTCATTGGTTAAATTATTCATAAAAAGCAATGCTTCCTTGAATAATAGTTTAAGAATGACGATCGTGTTTATATAGCATAATTGATAGTTTTTTTGAAAACCCAAAATTTATGTCAGATATTGAAAGACATCAAATTGACTTTACGGAAGGTTTTTATCTCATTAAATGTCAACTTTCATCTCATTTATATGCTTTCATCTTAAAAACCTTTAAATTAATGGTCATTATGATAAAATTTCATCCAAGAGACAACTAGTGAAAATGTAATTCAATCACAAAGGAGACTTCGATCCATCTCAATCCAAGGAATCTAGTCATTACTTTTAATACTTGAAAGAATTTATAAGTGAAAGAGACATAAAGATTTTTCATACCAAGTTTCAGATGCTTATTCCACTTACAATTTGGATCATCTTTATTTAATTAATGAAATTCAAGCCTTTGCGAACATTAAGAACTACAAATATTTCGCTGTAAAGATTACTGATCTTTAAAAAAATGTATTTTGTTATATACCAATATCTAATTTCATTTGTTATATTCTTTGTATGACATGATCTAATTATAAAAAAAAAATATTCGAACTCATGGTAGTGATAAAATTATTGAGTCGCAACGAATAACTTGTTAGTTAAATCTTTTTTTGTTTATAATAGCTGATGAAATGGTCAATAAAAAAAATTTGAGCTTTTGGATCTTTTTCGTATTGTGTGCCTTTTTGGGAACAATATGAAGCACAAAATTGAATGACAAAGGAGACAATTTGTGTACGTATTGTCGGAACTCTACAAACGCAAACCACCAAACCGCGTGGACGACGGAGTTGCTATTTAGGGTACATTATGGAATATCTTAGCACGAGGTTTGAGAAGACGTTGAAAGCTATTTAAGGACCGTTCGATGAGTCTTGTGAGAAAATTCCTTAACAAAGATAAATTGATAATAAGTAACTGTTTAGTCTTTTGACAATTTTGCTGCCATTGACTCTCGAACATTAATAGTTTACATCTTTGTTTTTTCATAAAACTCTTTTGTTTTTCAACTTACTCCACTGAGTAAACCCTAATCGCGCAGCTCAAAAACAAGTCACGTGATATCCAAATCATGTGACTGAGCAAAGTTTGTATAACATCAACTTTGAAAAATATTTTCTAAGATTTTGTACTGCAAGGCGTAGCAGTCACGAGACTGCTAAGCCACTACAGCAAAGACTATGTAATTCAGATCATGCGTCTTAGGTTAAACTTTTACCCAAGTCCCAGCCTGGCTAAACTTTTGCCTTCGCCTAAACTTTAAACAGACAGTTAAACTATTATCCAGATTGGCAAAACATATTAATTTCTGTTTGTCTGTGTGAATAGCCCAGCAATACTAGCAATTTTTAAAAAACTTAAAGTTTTTTACTTCAGCACAGTAAATTTCACAAGAATTTTACCATTTTTGTAGTATACAGATGCAATAATTATTGGACTAAAAATAAACTATTATTTTTGCTATGTATAACACAATTATTGCACAATATTTTGCAATTTATACAACATTAGACTGCTAAGGTGATACTCAGATGATCAAACAAATTAATTAAGTTCCTTAATTTTAAAATGATTGTGTAAATTTAGGAATGATACTAGTTAAATTAAACATATTATCAGCATAACTTAACATGGATATCTCTGATATCGCATAATTTTACCACTTATTTTACAATGAGTTTGTATTTAATTAATTTAATGAATCTCAAATGAAAAGACAAAAGAGACATTTGATGTATTATTATGTACCTCTAATAATACTTTACATCATACACGTGTATATCAAAATTGCTTTTAAGGTATTTAATAGATTTTCTTAACACAAGAATTGAGAAGATGTTAAAATCTATTTAAAGGATCATTCAATAAGCTTAATAGAAAAATTATTTAACAAAGGTAATATAATAATAAATAACTGATTAATTCTTTAAATAATTTTGCTATCATCAACTTTCAAATATAAATAGCTTACATTTTTATTTTTTATAAAACAGATTATTGTATCTTTGTTTCAGTTTTAAAAAGCAAAAAACTTATGTTTCTCGACTAAATTACAACATCA
>CAJVPP010002930.1:0-13108 GCA_910592005.1 Funneliformis mosseae
AGCTTATTTATATAAATATTTCTATATACCAGAAATAAACTCAAATAGTATATTAAATCAATATTATTTTAGCAAATTGATTTAATCTAAAAGTTCAGTTTATTAGAATGATAATACTATCATACTTTAAAAATGATAAAACCATTGTTTCTAAGAAACTATAATACCATCATATCTTAAGAATGATAAAATCATCATATCTAAGGAATGATAATACCATCATTCTTTAGGTATGATAAAACAATCATTTCTTAAGTACGATAAAACTATTATTCCTTAGATATGATAATACCATTGTATCTTAAGAACAATAAAATCGTCATACCTAAGAAATGATAATATTATCATTCCTTAGGTATAATAAAACAATCATTTCTTAGGAATGATAAATGCATTATACCTTAGGAATGATAAAATTATCATTCTTTAGGTATGATAAAATAATCATTTCTTAAGAACGATAAAATCATGTATAATAATACCATTGTCTTTAAAGAATGATAATACTATTGTTCCTTAGATATAATAATACTATTGTCTCTAAAGAATGATAATACCATTATCCCTAAGGAACAATAAAACAATTTTTTTCTAAGAAACAATAAAATCATCACATTCCTTAAGTATAATAAAATCGTCATACCTAAGAAATGATAAATGCATCATTCCTTAGGAATAATAAAATTGTCATACCTAAGGAATGATAATACCATTATCTTTAAGGAACAATAAAATCATCATTCTTTAGATATGATAAAATTGTCATATCTAAGGAATGATAAATGCATCATTCTTTAAAAATGATAAAATTGTCATACCTAAAGAATAATAATACTATCATTCCTAAAGAATAATAAAACTATTGTGTCTAAGAAATGATAAATGCATCTTTTCTTATGAATGATAAAATCATCGTACTTAAAGTATAATAATACCATCATTTCTTAGATACAATAAAATTATTATACCTAAAGAATAATAATACTATTATTCCTAAGGAACGATTAAACAATTATCCCTAAAAAATGATAATACCATCATCTCTAAGGAACGATAAATACATTGTATCTTAGGTACAATAAATCTATCATACCTAAAGAATGATAAAATCATTATATCTAAAGAATGATAATACTATCGTTTTTTAGGAATGATAAAATTATCATATCTAAAAAGCAATAATATTATCATACCTTAGAAATGATAAAATCATCGTATTTAAGATATGATAAATGTATTGTTCCTTAGAAATAATAAAATTATCCTACCTAAGGAATAATACAATCATTTCAATTAGATGTTAATCAATTATAAATAAGATAGGTCAAATTTTGATATATATCAATTGGCTATAAGTATGCTAATCGACTATTAATAAGATAGATCAAATTTTGGCTGATTTTTGATGTATGCCAATCGGCTAAGCTAATCTTTAATAATTTGTCAAATTTAAGCTAATTTTAGGCTAATTTTTGCATGTCCGATTTTTTTGATTTCAACTAGTGATATTCATATATAAAATATAAAAAAACTAATTTTATTATAATTTTAATTTATATAACAAATAAAATTAATATTTTTTCTCATAATCTTTTAACTTAAAAAATTTTAAAAGAAAATCTAACTGAATAGATAAATAAAAATGAAATTAAAAAAAATAGATTTAAATTTATATAAGACTTTTTAATTTATAATTACTATTAATTTACAATATATATAATTGATTTAGTTAAAAAATAAAAAAATATTAATATTAGTATTATTCTTAAAAAATTGACATTTTATTTACAATTTCTAGATATTTTATTAATTAATCATGAAAAAAATTTATTAACTAATTCTTTTTTATTTAATAATTATTTATTTATTTAATTTTAAATTATATTATAAATTAATTTATATAAATATGAAAAAATTAGATATTTAAATCTATAAAAAAATTAACTTCTATTAATAAAATTAGAAGATTATTATATAAAATTATTGTAGATTTTACTAAATAATTATAAAATATAATTAATATTAGTTTAATTTAATTTTTAAATATTATGATATTTTTAATAAATATAATAAGATAAAAGATAATTAATTATTAATTATATTTAAATAAGTAAAATTAAGTAATAAAATAGAAATTTTAAATAATAAAAATAATAAAGAAAAAAGTTATGATAATAAATAAAATAATTAGAAATATAAATAATTTCTAAAATAAATATATTAACATAATAATCATATAACTCAGACTACTTAGTTATAATCAATTTTAAATTTGTGATCAAATTTTTAAATTTATATTAAACATATAAATCATATGACTAACAGTAATCAAAATTTTTTTATATATAAATCACGTAATATATCAATTAAATATATTTATTTTTTATTTTTCTATTCATAAAAATACTTTGTGAAATTACACAATAATGTTTATATTTTTTAATTACATATTCAATTTATTTAGCATTTAATCCTTTCCTATATATCTATATAATGATAAGATTTTCTAGCATATACATAAATTTGTTTAATAAAAATAGAATCAAATGCTTTAGAAATAATTTATTTAAAACCTTTCTATTTATAATTATAATATTATTGCATATATTTTTTAGCTGCATTCCAATACATTTTAATATAATTTAATTCACAGTAAAACTTTGAATAAAAGATTATTTTGTGATTATATATTTCAATTACTTCTTATAATCTACATTTTTAATTTTTAAAATCAGATTAATTTTCTAAAATATACCTCATACAATAATCAATTTTTAATAAATCAGATTTTTGACAATAGTTTACTATATCTTATTTTTATAAATCACGTTCTTAAAGAATAATTTTCATATCTTTAGGTAATCTATAAAGAGAAGAATCACTATAATCATCTGAAAAAACCATATATTGAACTTGTCTATTAAAATTAGTATCACGTATAATAGGTTATTTACTTTATTTATTACTTTTGCATTTAAAGTATTAGGTATAAAATACTATAAGATGAAGAATTATCAAATGCAAAAACTGTAATAGCATTTGGATGTGTTGCTTTAAAGATAGGTAATGCTTTTTCTTTAACCTTAAATATTAATAGAAAATTTAAATAAAAAATTTTTTAAAAAAAATATTAATAACGTTTATATTTATACTTACTTGTTTAATTAGTAGTTTAATATTTTAAAAACTATCTCAATTTTTATCTGGATAAATAGTTATACATGTTTCATGTGAAATATTTAAATTATTTTATTTATTATTCAAACATAAATATCTGATTGTTTTGCAAAAAAATCACTAATATGAATTGATAATTCTTAATCTTGTTTCTGTAAAAGTTGTTTATTATTTAGAATCTATTTAGATTTATGATCATCATTAATATAAAAAATTGTTTCATCATGTATAATAAGTATATATTTTTTTTATTTTTTTTAATAAAGAATTTATTTGAATTTCTAAATTATCTCCCTCAAATTATGATATAAATTTTTCATATCTAAATAAAAATAAAATTTGTTAAATTTACTTAATTATATAATTAATTTAAAATATTTTTACTTACTTGATCATTTGATTAAGAAATTGTTATTGATATTCTACTATATCTGATCTTTTATATTCATTATAATATATTTCTTTATGATATTATTTAAAAAAAATCATATTTTATTAAACTATTATTTTGCAGTTGAATTTCTATATAAAATAAAATTATAATTAATTAAATTAAATAATTATTATAATAATTTTAAAATAATAATTATCTGATTGGTTTTATATGTTTGATTTCAAATTTTGGTAAAATAGGATTTGAAATATAATTTACAAAATCAGTAACATAAAATTCAAATTATTTTCATATAAGTATGAAATGATTTCAGCTTGAACATCATTAAAAAGACTTTTAATTTTAGGATGTTTTTTTCAAAATGATTCTAGAAGAGCATATTATTTTTTAAAATATTAATTGCTAGTCTACCAATCAATCAGAGTAATTTATAATAAAATTTTTAAAGTGATTATCATATAATAATCTCTTAATATGCAGTAATCACATAATATAAGTTACACAAAAAAGTGTAACCTAAAAAAAATTTAGCAAAATAATAAAATGAACCTAGAAGTTTTAATGTATTTAATTATAAAATGTTTTAATTTTTGTAACAAAAATTTTTATATGAAGGAAGCTAAGATTTGGCTTAACAAAAATATAGTAAATTTCAAATTTTATTAATTTTAAATGTAAAATTATTATATTTTTTACCGCTTATTATTATTACTAGCACTAATATTATTATTTTCAGATTTTTTATTAGTTTTGAGCTGGCTATTTTGATCCTAAGATTCACCATTACCCTTTGTTCTGTTGATTCTTTACGTAAGTATGCTAAATATCTTATAATTCAACCTTCAACTATTTTAATCTCTGGTACTTCATCTATCAAAATTTTATTATCTTCTGCTAATTGTTTTAATTGCATTACCATATATTTTGCAGACATTTGATCTACTTTATCCACATTTTTCGCCAAAAAAAATCCTTTTAAGTAAATCTTTACTATTGCTATTATATGCTTCTTACTATTTCTTTGATCATATTTATAGTTACTTCTAAGCGTCCACTTATTTTTTAATAGAAATTTATCATTTACATCTACAATAATAAAATATTATATATAATAATTATAATATATTATATAATAATAAAATACCTCTAGAATAGATTTGACTATTATTTTGTTATTTCAATTGTGTTTTTATTTATATTACCTATAAAGTATTCATAAAATTATTATTTATTTTATTTTTTAATATAGGATATTTGTCAACTATAATTGTATCTTTATTCTGAACTATATGAAAATTCTATGCTAAGTTCAGCTTGGTATGAATAAAAATATCAGGAGTTAGTTTATGTAAAAATTCTTTAACTAATTTTGAAACATTAGCTAAAAAATTACATGACTATATACCTACAGTTCCTGGCGAAAAGAATGGCGAAAACATATTTTGACAGTATATACAAACTTTATTTTAATATATATATTTTTTTTTATTATTTATAAGAATAATACTAACGACAACTTTTATATTATTAATTAATATTTGTTGTGTCTTCCTTCTGCATTAATACATGCTTTAACCTAGCTTGGTATACTCTCGATGTACTGAAGTAACATGGCATTATCATGATCATCTTATTCTTATCAGATTGTATTAAGGAATATATCACAAGTAATGTTTTTTTTGCTACTAAATACTTGATCTTTTTCTCCACCTTTCCCTTTAATACAGTCTATATATTTTCAATAGGGTTCAAGTCTGGGCTATATGAAGGCCAAGAAAGAACTCATTCTAGAAGATATTTTTTCAAGTTCTTTTGAATATCGTGTGAGGTGTGTTTTGGATCATTATCTTGTTAGAAGACCCAGCTACGTCTGTATAACATATCTGCGTTATTATACAGATGGTCACCTAAGATTTTTTGATACAAATGACGATTTAAATTTTCAGTAAACAAATGAATGCTGATTTTTCTTTTAGCACTAATCGTTGCCCAAACATGAACCTTAAATGGGTGTTTTACCATAGGGGTAATTGGCTCTGAATTATGAAACTATACACACATGATATTTCTAAACATCTGAAGTGTTGTTTCATCAGAAAAATAACTTTTTCTAATTGTATTACGAATGATCACATGCCTAAAACAAATGAAATTCCTTCACTTTTTAGGTTAAGAGAGGAATCTTTCTTAGAAGAACAGAAACATATCCAAGATTCTTGAGCTTACGATATATCGTACGTTCACTGACATCAAAGTTGAAATCTTTTTCTTCCAATTTTGCCTTAATTTCGTCTGCTGTAGTAAAATGATTATGTTGCAGAATTTTTTCAATATGGCAGCGTTGATTTGAAGCCAATTTTCTTAGATGGCCAGAAGAGTAACCAATAGAAATTTGCCAGTTTTATTTAGTAAATTGATATATCGTTCACATATACGTAAAGAAATGCACAATCAATTAAAAATTTTCTTAGCATTATGCACTTTTTGGTCCCAAAGTGACTTAACAGAATTTCTTTGTATTTTTAAAGAGCTTGGCATAGTTTCAAAAAGGAAATCAAAATAAAAATAAATAACAAACCTTATTTTTTTAACTTACCTTTTTAATTCAGGTTCTAATGTCCGATTTAGACATATTAACAAATGTCTAAATCCAGAAAGTGGTAAAATATAGCCTAAAATAGATGTGGTTTTTTACCGCTATTCTTTTCACCAGGGACTGTACATGCAGTAAATTTTGAGCCTGAATATATTCAGCAAATAAACCTTCAATTAGCCATTCAAAATAGAATAATTTTATAATATCAGATATAGTTATTACAGATACATGATTATATTTTAGATCTAGATAAGCGACAGAAGTTTTACACAATTTTTTAATTACCTTCTCAATTTTTTCACCTACCATCTAAATTATAGTCAACTCGTATATATCACTTTATAGCATAAGCTACCTAAGAGAAATAATTAGCTAGTCTGTTCTCAAGATTTCAAAATAATAATAAAAAATTTTTAGTTTATGAATTAAATTCAGATTTACCTGTGTATGATAAGAGTTAACACTAGTTTTAGCCTTGCCAAGTTCAAAAAAATGCTATTTACAAATATCAATATTATACTATTGATTCCAATTTGAAATAATGATCATTAATTCTGAATTATAATAGTGGCTGCTGTTATCAGAAAAAATTTTGATTCACTTTTGTTTTGGATTTAGTATTTTAAAAACTGCATCAAAAGATAATACTATGAACTAGACATCTTATTTAGTGTCTGTAGACCAGTGATCAAAAGCTTGCACATCAAGTTGTATGAAATTACATCTTGTAAAAACCAAAATATTGTAGAGCATCCATCCACATTTGCCAAAAAAATTTTCTTTTATTTTACGTGCATATTTAGATAAGATTTTTATCTTATAATCACATATTAAAATTATACTATTATTATCAAGTTCTAAAAGTTTTGCTTTAAATTGATTGTTTAAATAGACTTTTCTCACCTGGTGAGCCAAAAAATAATGAAGCTTATTTTGTGATTCTTTAATTATAGATTGAAGATTTTTTAGTAGTATTATGTTTAATTATTCTATAAATATGAATAGCTAATTATATGTGATACAACGAGTTTTGTGTTTTTGAATACATTTCCTGAATGTATATAGTAAGCAGTGGTTAATTGTATTCACATATAGTATTGTCCCATCTTTATTTATGGTAAGTTTATTTTCAAAGCCTCTTTTTAGGTGATAGCGTAATTTACAAGATCATTCACTAATGTATTTTTTAATTAAAATTTTGTAATTAAAAAAATTTTTGTAATTTATTTATAATAAAATTTTTTTCAAAACAAAAATTATTTTAAATTAATACCTGTAATTCCTGCTTTATATTTGATTGCATCAGATTAATTAGCATTGAAACTGGCAGAAATTAACAGACCAATCATATATGACATATCTGCTAAATATGCCATATCTGCCAAAAAGGACAGATATAATATTTATTATATTTTTATTATTTATATTTTTATTATAATTTATATTATATTTAACATAATTAGTATATCTGTTAGCTCTGTTATTATTGTCAGTAGTATCATAAATACCATAGATTTTCTTAATTGTAATTTCCTATATAAAGGGTATAAAAATGCCTTGGAAAAAGGACAGATTCTAACAAGTTCTTAACATTGTATTTAAAATACATTTAATAACAATAATAAACACTCTTAATATTTTGCAAACATAAAACTTATAATTTATTTTTTATTAACTAAATAAATTCTAATAAACAGCGTGTCAAGTTGATTAGATTTAAGTCATAGCTATTGCCTTCCTGACTTTAAATTATAGTTAACTTATTCGACGGAAAGAGTAACGTTAACAAGTGGTGATTCCTGCCCAGAATACTATTGACTTTATACATAACGGACCACTAACAGATATAGCGAGGTGTATAAAAGTTTAAGAAAAGAGAACTAAGAAACAGAGATAATATCATATATAACGAACCGCTGACGAAATAGCGAGGTATATGAATTTTGAAGCAATCAAAAGAAATACAGTAGAACATATTATGAGATATTATTCAAATTCCCCCCTAAACGAAGTTTATATTTGCAATTGGTGTTATCCACCTCTCCATTTAATACACTTTCCAACAATTTTCAAAATTTTTGGAATTAGTTTCACTTCAAATATCGTGCTGAAACTTACACAGCAAGATCAGTTATTGCTTTTAATCTATTTGAACAATTAAGTAACACCCAGTATCAAAACATCGTAATAGCCGATTAACTAAGATATTTATCAGTTGCTTTCAAGTCTCAGATATAGGACTATACCTTTTTCATTAGATGTGATATATTTGTATGTCCAAGGTGTTTCTTTTGAAACAAACTGCTTCTAACAACCTGTTGATCAATCCATTTCATTAAAAGTATACATAGAAATCCTTAATCAGAATTTAATATAAATTCAAAAAGACTGACAATTACTTCGACAACTAATTGCCTCTCCAGTACCCTCTGCAACTAGTTTATCAACCACCCCAGTTACCACTCTTTCATCAGAAGCAATAATGGTAGCTACTGGTGAACAAATAAGATTAGCTCTCGAAGGAATCTTTGGAGTAGATGGAGCTCAGTTGAATGCATTAGGACAGGCTGAACGAATTACTGCAAAGGTTGATTACTTTTGCGGTACTGAAGCTAAAGATCTGGTAGAATGGTTTGCTGCTTTTGAAAAAGCCACCACTATTAACCAATGGATCGATGCTACAAGGAAGAAAGCCATAGCTGGAGGATACTTGAAAAGAGCCACAGCAGATTGGTTCGAAGAAAATGCCGCAACTATGAAAGATAATTGGACCACAATCTCCAATGGCAGAAATAATTTTGTAGATATATTCAACACCCAATTTATCAATGAAACCTGAAAAAATTAATGATACCAAGAGTTAACTTCCCTACGACAACATTCAGATGAATCAGTAGATTCCTACGCTAATAAATTCTAAAAATTGGTAAAAAGAGTAGGTTTGACTGATAATGCCTAACAAAAACGAATGTTTCTTATAAGATTAAACCTAGTATATATCCCAATAGTATATGTATAAAATCTGAATGATTTGACTGCCATAGTAAATGCCGTTAGGAACATTGAAATTGGTTATAATTTTGCTACTAGAAAAACACCAAAGGACTCGAGTATAACTCCCTTTACATCTGCCCTTGTTTCACCAAAACCTGCTCCAGTTGTTAGTACCAAAATAGATGAACTCACAAAGAAATTGAAACAACTTACAATTAACTACGCCAATTTATCCTCTGCAATGTTAGCTCAACTACAGACCCTAAGGAGAAGAAACGGACCCAATAAGACTACTTATAGGCCCCAGAATATCAGACCAAATAGAAATACTTACCGATCTCAAAATACTGGACCTAGTGATTTTACCTGTTACAACTGCAATGCTTCAGAACATATGGCGAGAAATTGTACTCAGCTGTGATGATATCACCAAGATAATCATAGATCCTGAATTAGCGAAACTAGAGAAAAGCATTTGGCTGATCAGTATACTGACGAAGAATACGTTAATTATGATTATAAAATGGACGAAAATGAAGAATACGAAGTTTATCTGAATATCCGATCGAGACCATATCCTAATAATCTAATGTCAAAGAATCAAAGAATCAAACGTGTGAAGTCTCAAAGGGAAAAAAACTTTAGAAAGTTTTCTAAATCAACAGTTAGGCTGAATCTCACAGAAGGATTCACGTAACTGAATCTGACTCCAATACAACTCGAAGTTCCAAATAATCTTAAAAATATAAAAAGAAAATTAATGCTGGCTCTGATTGAACAACTAACGGAGTTCAATATCGCAACTTACCTTCAGAACCTTCCATACAGGTTATCAGTTGAACAAGCCATTCACGCCATTCCAAATTATCATTTCGGTCTAGCTAGGGCTGTGGGGAGATCCAGAGAAAAAGCTTCTGAAGAGTCCAAAGAAGCTAATTTGGCTGAAAGCAATAACAAGTCCACTTCTGCAACTAAATGTACTCTGAGAATCAGAAGAAAAGCTTAAACTACTATAATTGATAGCAGCGCAGCCACGAGCATTATTACGAAAGCTTTGTTAGATCAGTTAGGATATGAAATCGATCGAGCCTTGAAGATGATCATAGTTACAGCCAACGGAGCTAGGACTTACTTCTTAGGAATCATAAACGATGTTCCTGTAGTAATAGGAAGAATCAAAATTTCAACTTCCTTTTAAGTTTTAGAATCCAGAGACGAAATCTTGATATTAGGTAATGATTGGCTTCAAAATTCAAATGCCAATATGGATTGGAAAAATTTATCTTGACTATTAGGAAAGATCAAACCATCATTCGAATCCTGATTACCTTCACGAAAACCTCAAAAGTAGTAACTCACGATGTATCAGAAGAAATCTCAGAGATGAATATGAAGAGGAATGTTTCAAAGAAATATCAATTTATTTCTCTGATTCTTCTGAAAAAGTCTTGGCTGATCAAAGCGAGCTAGAATTTAACTCATAGATAAACTTCTACTCTCCAAAAAGTTTTGAAGCTGAAACAGAAGATGACGATGATGTTAACTCGATAAATGCTAACAAAAATCTAGCCATATTTTAGCTGAAACTGTCTAAGACAAGCCTACATTGATAAATCAAACTGGACCTCTTGATAATCATCAACAAGGTCTCTTTTAAGTCCTTTTAAACGACCATACTGATATCTGTGCTAAGAGTCAGACTAAGATTGGAAGAACGAATTTAATTAGACATCAGATTCTAACTGGTAATGTTGCGTCTATCACACAAACTCTATATCGAACTAATCCAAAGAACTGAGAATTCCTTAAGAACGAAATAATAAAAATGGAAGAACAAGGGATAGTCTGAAAGTTCTCAAGCCCTTGGGCTTTGCCTGTAGTAATAGTAGTTAAGAAAGGAGACGACAAGAGGATTTGCATAGATTATCGCAAATTAAACGCAATTACAAAAGCTGATGCCTATCTTTTACCCCAAATTGATGACTTATTAGAAAGTTTTGGAGCTGCCTAATGGTTTACTACATTGGATCTGGCAAGTAGATATTGGCAAGTAGCAATGGAAGAAGCAGATATAGAGAAAATGGCATTTATAACACCCTTCGAGCTATACGAATTTTTAGTAATTCCCTTTAGACTAAGCTATACATCTAGAATATTTCAAAGGTTAATAAATTAAGTCTTATAAAACTTTCTCAGAGATTTTGTCACTGTATATCTAGACGATGTCATAATCTATTCAAAAGAAAGTTTCAAAATGCATATGGACCATATATGCCAAGTATTCAAAGCTATTCAGAATGCAAACTTAAAAATTAAGTTAAAGAAGTGCTACTTTTACTTACTGAATATTCATTTCTTAGGACATGTAGTAAGACGAAACAGAATTCGTCCTGATCCTGAAAAGATAATTAAAGTCAAAAACTTCTCAAAGTCAATGAATCTTACTCAACTCCGTGCCACTTTCAGATTATTTTCGTACTATCAAAAGTTTATAAAAGATTTTTCAAGGATTGCTCGACTCATGCTTACCTTATTAAAGAAAAATGAACCCTTCCTTTGGGGAGATAAGCAACAAATAGCATTTGATAGACTAAAGAAAATGTTAATTAAAGCTCTGATTCTAAGTTATCCCAATTTTAATAGACCCTTTATCATTTACACAGACACATCTGAGATAGGTCTAGGAGCTGTTCTCTCTCAAGAACAATCAGATGGAAAAAAATATGTTATTGCCTATGCAAGTCAGAGTTTGAACTCAGCTGAAAAAAATTATGCTATAATCAATTAAGAATGCCTAGCAGTGGTATGGGCTATAAGATACTTTTAACATTATCTAGACATGAAACCTTTCATACTTGTAACCGATCATTCAGCTCTAAAATGATTACAAACCTTTAAATTACCTAAAGGTCAAAAAGCAAGATGGGTAATGGAACTACAACAATATGAATTCACCATTAAAAATAGATCTAGAAAGGCTAACGCAAATGCCAATGCTCTATCACGAATACCTGGTGAATCAGAAGTATTTTTCTTGAACTTTGAATCAGGTGAGGAAACTGGCTATAATTGTTCTATCGAAAATAATTATACCATAGATAGTCCATCCAATTCTGAGAAAAATGATAAATACAAGACTGAATGGTTCATTTCAAATCCTTCAAATAGTCAGAACCAAATGTTAGAAGATGAACTTTTTAATGATTGGTTTAAGCCAATAATTACTACTGTAGGATACCAATCCTCACCTAAGGAAATGCAGGATATATATAAAACAAACATAAAAGTCAAACAAGTGATAGCAGGACAACCTATAACTAGTGGAAGATCTAGATGCAATTATTCCTATGATATAGAAAACCATCACTTGCATACCTATTGCAAAGCTTGCAAGACAAATTTACCTTATAATAATATTGAACACGAATATATAATTGGATACAAATTAGGTCAAATCCAACCAGATATGGATCCAAGATATATAGATAAACAAGTATAGTGGAGTGAACTGATAAAAGTCAAAGTACAATCATTAGAAATTCAGATGCAAGTGTTGCATAGAACACTCCAAGGACTTCCTTTTTACCCCACCCTCTTGAGTATATTCAACCTGAGTTTCCTGAATTAGATTAAACTTTTATTTTTTTTAATTTACTACCTATATTACTTAGGGTGAAAGCGAAAGTGTATGCAGTGTGACATACAGTCTATCATGGATATTAATCAATATAATCATATTTATTCTTATCTTACACAACAAACTATTCTCACAGAATTAATAATTCCCAAAACTATCAAACAATTTAAAAACTTTTGCATACTTTATACAATCCAAAATAATTATTTATATAGAAATGATAAAAGAAACCTTGGAAAGCTATTAAGGGTAATTAGAACTCATGAAATGGAAGCTATTTTATACATGATGCATAATGATCCAACAGCTG
>CAJVPP010002931.1:0-13108 GCA_910592005.1 Funneliformis mosseae
AGTTGATTTTATTTATTGCTTTCTGATCTTTGGTCTTGTCATATGAGTTGTACAATTGTCCTCGTATAATTACGGTAGTAGCAATTATTGTTAATGTAATAGATAAAATATATGTATATTAAATCATGTTTCCATGTAATAATAAATTAAATTTTTTTTGTTAAGCATATAATTAAAAGCTGCTTTCAAATAATATTTTGTTATCATCTTTTTTCTTTTCTTTTTCTAATTACGCTCATAAAATGAATGCATATCTAATATTGGGTTGTATACTTTTAAAATAATGATGAAAAAATATCGCGTAAAAATTTGAAAAAAATCATTGGACCGATATAATTATATAATTTATGTCCTCTTATTCACCTTGTAGAAATCACTAATAAAATTTCAAACTTACCATTATTTATTTCATCAACAAACAATGAATTGAAATTTTGCGCAGTATATCTTCACGTGTCGAATTCTTAAAGTTGGCGCAGCATTTCAACAATAAAAAATTCTATCAAAAAAGAATTCGTATTGAATTTCAAGACAGGGTGGAAATGTCGGGGAACAAGGATTCTAACGGTTGGGTGGAAACCTCTTACGGAAAATATTATGGATAAACGAAAACCCTTTAAATATTGGGACTTTGTTTTACAAAGTAAAATATGAGATAATTTATTTGGGAAATTACAAAAGGGGAGCTGTAATTAGCAAAATTAGCGATATAGATAGAAACAAATTAGCTTTTGAAACTTTAAGAGAGAGCAAAGAAATTTTGTATGAAGAGGATTAGCCGTAATCCTTAACATTAACCCTAGCTCATCCCACTCGATTAACAATAGGGGTCTTGGTTATTCTTTACCCATTTTTTAATAATTTTTTTGGAATCTTCATTTAAGTTCTCAATACCTGCAAACAAATCATATTGTTATATAATAGAGATGCTTGACAAAAGAATATCACCACTGCTGGCTTTTGATTAAATTTTCTAATTAGTTTCTTAAAGACGGTTGGAATAGGCATTTTAGGTAAAAAATTAATGTTTTGAACGTAAAAGTAAAAACTCGGTGGAATAAACTCTAAAAAAATTTGTCGATGATCATCAGTGGTATGACAAATCCATTGTTTTCAAGGGCCAGAAATGACATTATTTTATAGTGTGATGATCACAATAACATAATTGAATATTTGCAATGAAGAGGTTGCCGGAGTTTTTACAAACTAAATACTCATTTTATAAATTTTGATTCATGACGCTTTTTACATGGATCGTCTTTGAATAAATAAATATTTACTCCAAGTTTGAATCAAGATTTATTTCAATTATCATTAATC
Source organism: Funneliformis mosseae (assembly GCA_910592005.1). Taxonomy (NCBI): domain Eukaryota; kingdom Fungi; phylum Glomeromycota; class Glomeromycetes; order Glomerales; family Glomeraceae; genus Funneliformis; species Funneliformis mosseae. The sequence continues at coordinate 1,321 of CAJVPP010002931.1, forward strand.
AAAGCTTGTGAAATCGCAAAAAAAAAAGTTTACTATATAATAAATAATATAAAATATCCAGACACTGGTAATGACATTATTGATTTGAGATTATGACATCAAAAGAATATTGTGGATTTATTGTGAAAAAATCAGACACGTACCATTTGGAATTTTTATCTCCCAAAAAAGAAATTCGTCTCAAACACGAATAGCGACTATTGGATTTTCTTGTAATAACTTAACAATTGACTGATTTTTTTCCAAGAAATAATCTTTTAAACTTGATTATGACATTCATTATTTAGTAGGTACACTACTTGCTACACCTAAACTCTTGTGATTAGGATCATCAAAAACAATCAAATCTCTTTCGTGTGCCTTATTATCATCCCCAGGAAAATTAGAATGACTAGGACTTGCAGGAGCTGTATTTGATCTTCTTGTTTGTTGTGAACTTTTGAATTTACCCTTATGTTGGTTAGATGATCCACGTCTTTTCTTTGAAGCCAAAATTAATTGATCTCCAGTTTCCAATTTAACGGCTAAACCTACTCTAGCATCAGATTCATCATAAATTTCTTCTTGAATTAATTCTTCAAGTACATCTTCCAAAGTAACAATCCCAATTGGTACTGGAGGATTTCCTTTAACCACTACAGCCATATGACTTCTTCCTTCTTGAAATGTATTAAGAATATCGAAAAGTGGCGTTTCAGCTTCAACTGGTGGCATCGGATTTATTTGAAAATCTTTCAACGGTTTTGGATCATCTGGATTAAACATTATCAATAACTAAACCATAAGAAAGGATGCTTGTTAAAGAGTATCACCAGGAAAAAAAAATATATTTTTTTCATATAGTAGAGACATTACCTTGGTCAGTAATACGCCCAAGATTTTATCTCGGGATCCATCATAAACAGGAATTCGTGAGTGTCCAGTTGTGTAAATGTCTCTCATAGTGATCCTATCCAATGTGGTTTCAATAGGTATCATATATGCCTAAATTATATGATAAATATTAGACCAATGCAAAGGGTAATAAAAAAAATATTTTCAGGACTTACACTTTCAATCGGAGTCATTATTTGTTCAACAACTTTATCTTGTAAATCCAATGCACCTCGTATTATGGTAACACTATCCTTAATTAAATCACCTCCGCGTTCTGTGGATGTTTCATGATACTTGATCAATTCTTTAAGTTCTGTAATATAATAATTTATAAATGATGAGTTAAGAAGAAATAAAAAAATATATATATAAATTTTCAATATTTTAATATTTACCTGCACGACGATAAATAATTCCATGATTTTCACCAAGAACCCAATCTAATAATTTTGCGATTGGATATGAAATTGGAAGCTATAAAAGAGAAGGTTAATAAGAAGTAATTTTGATATGAAAGAAAGTAATGACTCTTTTATAAGCTTACAGTCAACCAGATTAAAATTCTAACTGGCCTAATAATGGATAGAATTAATTTTCAAAAGAAGATAAATAAATAAAACAAACAAATAAATAAATAAATTAAATTATAAATTAATTTTTTAACAAAAAATTCATACCAGGCGAAGAAAGCACCAACAGCAAGACCATAACGAGAACATACGGATTGAGGAATAATTTCTCCAAACACGACAATAAGTGCAGTAGACACCAAAACAGCAGTTACACCCCCTCCACCCAAAACATCATCCATAATAATTGGTAATGTTTCATTAATTACTACGTTTGCGAGTAAAAGTGTTACTAAAAGCAAATGTCCGTTTTTTCTAATTGGCTTTAAAATTTAATCAACGCGTTTCATTCGTTAGAAATTATATGAGAAAGATGTTATAATTTATACAAAATATTTTGCATACTTGAATCCTTGCTGCATATTTCCTATTTTAAAATATATCCATATTAGAAAAAGAAAATACTTACAATAGATCATGTTTTAAGGTTTGATAAAAATACCTTTGTTTGGGATCACCCGAAGATGCGAGAATATGAAGATTAGTTCCATCAAGGCTCATCTAAGTAAAATAAAAAGGGTTCGTCAGACGATGATCAAAATGAATTGCTTTATTTTACAGTTTACAGATTTAATTTACCAAACCAAGAGTTAATCCTACAAAAATATTAAATTAATCCATAAATTTTTTTTTTTTTTAAAAAAAAAAATCGATATCAAAATAAGTTTTTAAATAGTTACCGGCAAATAATCCACCAGATAAAACCAAAGCAGTAGTTATAGCAACTTTGAGCCAAAATTCAATATTAACATCGTCACTTAATTTAACATGAACCTTTCGCGTAATAGACAACTTTTGTTCTACATTATCGTTAACTGGTATTACAAAGGCCTTAGCGAACAAAATCAAACAATTAAACAAAATGGTAATTATTTTCTTCATTATACTGTAGTTAATATTTATTTGTTGTGTTCATACCTTATCACTCGGTCGAAGAATTTAGATTTTCTACGATCAACTGATGATAACAATGTTGGCACATGACATCATATGACTTATCATAAAAGGGAATTTTCGATACACAAATCTTAAAATGATGAGTTCACATTAGTACCAAATAAAGCAATTTGTTACTTATAATTCCGGCCGAAATTATTTAATCCATATGAATTATATCGAATTTTGATGTGTAACCTTACGAAAACTTTAATATTATGAATAATAATTCAATTCGAAGCTCAAAAAAAAAAAAAAAATAGTTTAGAAATTAAAAGTAAATAAAATACAAGAAACTTTCAAGCTACACCGCCTACGTCCTAGATCAAAGTGTAAACACAAACACATACAACCATTACACACATTCGCTATCATTGTTAGATAAACGTCATGTTTACATCTTATCCGTAATAGTATTACACAATAACGTTTTATATCTCGAATGACTTTTATACACTTTCAACAAATTCTCTTTTTTACAATCCGATAAACGAAATAAGAAATAACGAAAATGCAATTTTCATATCAAATAGTTTGGACAAACTTTCTTGCCTTGATATTTTTCACATCACCATATTATCATGATATCAATATAGAAAGACATATGATATCGAATACAAAATATCCTATAATGACCGATAAACAGCCGAAATTAAGTTCTCCAAATCATTGTAATTTGGAAAAATTATTTCTGGTCGCTAGACATGGTACTAGGTATCCTGAAGAGCCTGATATCAAAAAATTTGAAGTATTAGAAAATATCTTTCAAAATGTTTCATCTAAACATAAGGTACCAAAAAAAAAAAAAAAATGAAGAAAGAAAAATCATTAAGGCTTAATTTCTATTTTTAATTTTTATTTTGTTAAATCTTGTGCAGTTTAAAAATCGATTTTCATTATTACAAAATTCGTTGTTGAGCACCCATGGACAAAAAGAACATTATTTATTGGGTAAACGTGCTTTTAAGAAATATCAGAAATTCTGGAAAAAAATTCTTCCCTATGAACCTTATACTATCAACTTTAGAAGTTCGGAAACTCCAAGGTATGTAATTATTTTTTATTTTATTTTATTTTTTATTTTAGTCATAAAAGTTTGATCGGCAAGGTTTTTATTCCTAATTACGTAAGAACCGGAATGTCGGGAATTTCATATTCTATTGGATTACTCGATGGAAAAGGAATTTTAGGTAAAGGAGATTATCAACCAGTTTATATATCCACCATTCCTGTGGTAAGTCTATGTAATATAAATCATCCTCCATAAGAACAAATAAAATTTTTTGATTTCTTTAATTTTTTTTTTTTTTTCAATTGTGTAAAGTTACAAGATTATGAATTAGCAATTCATAGATCTTGTCCACGTTGGAAAGAAACAGTGCAGAATAACAACGAAAAACTCGAGAAACAAATTTTTCATTTTACTTCAAATTTAACAAAAATTTCAAATCGTATCTCAAAAAAATATAATATTGAGAATCCACCACTCGAACCAATTCATGTCAATTATATTTATTTAGCATGCGCATACGATATTATATTTTTTGAAAAAAATAGACATTGGTGTGAAATATTACAACAGGAAGAAATTTTAACGTTGGAATATTTTAATGATATGAGATATTATTATGAATTTTCTTACGGAAGTGATTTAAATAAGCAATTGGCTTGTAAATTGGTTGGTGAAATCGTAAAGGGTGTGGATGATTATTTGAATGGAGATTCAACTGTCAAAGCAGATTTAAAGTTTACTCATAGCGAAACAATGATGTTCTTATACACTTTCTTGGTAAGTAATTATTGAAATAAAACAAAAAAAAAACATCACTATTGACATTCTTTTTTTACGGTAGGGATTATATGAAGATTCCAATCCTTTAACAGGAAATGCAACTTTTGATGAAATTTCCAATCGGAAATTCAAAACCTCGGAAATTTGTCCATTTGCCGCCAACGTTTATTTTGAAATTTATACTTGTGCCTCCGATAAATATACTTTCTTTTACAAGAAAAAGCATGAGGAATCCACTGTAGTTCAGGTAGTTGTTAATGAGAAACCGGTTGTCGTTCCTGGATGTGGTTCGAAATTTTGTGAATGGAATAAATTTAAAGAATTGTTTAGCGATAATTTAGATTGTGATTTTGAAAAAATTTGTAATTTCGACAAGAATTAAGTGACGTAAAAATTTTTTTTCTTAGTATTTATCAATAAATCTATATTATTTTATAAATATATATATAAATTTGAACGCGTCAAAGTTTTTAGGATATTTAATTATTAACATTATTATTATCACGTGTTCAATCATTTATTTATAGTTTTTTTTTTATACTTATCGATCACATGTATAATAATTATTCTTTTCTTTTCTTTTCGTCAAAAAATTATTTTTTATTTACTTAAATTTTAAACATACACTCCCTGGCCAAAAGTTTAGGACCACCCAGTAAATTAAAAAGAATTACGATTTTTTTATTAACTGATTTTTTATTAGACTAAAAAAAATATATACATAATAACTTTAATAAATAAATAGTAAATTTTCAATATTAATTAGTATGTTTAATAAATTATTGAACATTTAATATATGACGTTTTTTTGATCATTTTTTTAATAAATAAGCCGAAATTAATTAATTTCATCAAAAAAAAAATTTTTTTATGATTATATCACAAAAAACTTTATTTATTAAAAGCCTTTACTATGCATAACATGACAAAAAAAAAACCAGCTCAAAATCTTATAAAATCAAAGAACTATAAAATCATTAAAGATTTTAACAAAAAAAAACCACTATTTTTTGTTAAAAAAAAAATTTAACAAAATAATTCATTATTTTTACTACTAAAAAGTTAATAAAAATAATCTTCAATACTTAATAGGATAACCATAGGCTTTTATCGCTTCTTTGATTTGAGACTCCATACTGTAACAAGTTTTTGATAAACTTCACATTGAATTTGTAACCAGCATTCTTGAATAAATGCTTCTAATTCCCTCAGATTTCTTGGATGATTTTTTTTTGCTCAGATACGACATTCGAACTCGTCCCATAGATATTCAATAGGGTTAAGATCCAGACTCTGTCTCAGCCATGGCAATAGAGTTATTCTCATTTTTTTTATAAAGGTTTGGGTTATTACACTGATATGAATTGGTGCGTTGTCTTGTTGAAAAAAATATTCACCATTTTCTTCTTCAAATTCCTTCAAAAATAGTATTAAGTGATAGCCAATAATCTCCTCTATATATCTTCCATTATTTATTCAACTATCAATTCTCACCAAAGGTCCTAAACCATACTAAGAAAAATACCTCTACATCATGATTCCACTACCACCATGTTTTTTACAGTTGAAAAAAGATAGCTAACATCATATTTTTCTTTTAGAAGACGCTAAACATGAATTTTTCCATCATTTTAAAATAAAGTAAATCTAGATTCATCACTTCAGATAACCTTTTTCCATTAATTTATCGTTCATTGACGTCTTTCACGAGCCCAATTTAACTGAATTTTTTGATTAGATTCACTAACCAATGGTTTCCTAAGAACTGTACGACTATGATATCTTAGCTCATATAATGTACGCCTTACAGTCCTTTCGCTTACTTTATTTTCAGTGGTTTCATTAAAAATTTCATGTATTATTTTTGTTGGTTTACGTCAGTTTTTAATGACAACTGCTTTAAGATAACATTTATCACGTCTGGTCAATATTTTTGGACGTTCACTTCAAAAAACAGTAGTTTTAGTGCCTATTTTATGGTATTTGCTATAATATTATAGATGGTGGTCTTGCTATAACCTGTTTGTTGTGATATTATTCTTTCTAAACTACCAGCTTCATAAAAACTGATGATTCTCCTACATTCAAAATCTGATAGTTCTTTTTTTTAACCATTTTCATAAAATATAGAACGAAAGAAAAAAAAATAAATCTTGATAATTTATTTATTGATTATCATGTAATACAAATTTTAGCTTTTTTTGATCACAAAAAATATTCATAAATGTATATTAAACGCAGATTATTTTGCAGATTCTAGTAGTCCTAAACTTTTGACTAGAAAGTGTATATCTGAAGATTTAAAGATAAAGATAGTATTATGCATTCATTTTTTTTAAAAAATATAAATAAATCAAGAAAACATTATTAATTAAATCAACTAAATAGAACAGATTATCAACAACATATGAATAATTGTTATTATTCCTACAGATTAAATATTCAAGCTTACTCTCATGTTGCTAATACAAATGATAATACAAAAACTTGGATGAATCTTTTTAATGCTTACAGAAAAGCAGCTAATTTCTTCTAAAAAATTTCCTAAAAAAAGAAATGAAATACTTTATTGGAAAATACATCTAAAAATCAAGATACTATAATATGCTGTATTTATTTTTTTACTTCTAATCTAAAAAATTACATATTTTTAGGTTTTATTACTGCTTCTCAATTATTTCAATAATAAACAACATTCATTTGAAATAAAAGAAGATTTAAACATTACAAATGTTTCATCAAAAATTTCGCAAATTAATATTGAAAATGCTAATATTCAAAATTATCAATAATGTTAAAGTAGAGTTATTGTTAAAGCACTAGAATAGATAAAATGGCAATAATATAAATTTATATATCTATAATAAACAAAATAATTTGAAGTTTATGAAAAAGTTTATTACTGTGAAAAATACAGTCTAAAAATATTCTGGAGAAAAAACATTTATTTTTATCATTAGGAATGATATTCTATATCATATGTCACACTTAGTGCAATGTGATATAATATTAAGAGTTGACTAAAGTACACCCCTAAGTATATCTTCCCAGCATTTTTAGGAACAAAAAATGTATTATACCCTAAATACAAAAACAAAATTCTTAAATTTTTATTTTTAAAAAATGTATTATACCCAGGGGTATAATACTTTAATTAAATTATTAGATATAAAATGTTTATTATTTAATATATATAAAAATTCAATATAAAAAAAAAATTTCAAAAAAAATTAATTTCAAACATTTTTATAATTTGATAATTCTTCATCATATTTATTAAATTCTAAATCTTTTACTGATAAATTATTTTCAAATTCATCATTCAACTCACTAATTTCTATTTTATCTTCATTATATTTTTTTAATTATTTTTTTTTTTATTTTTTTTAAATAAAAAATCATAATCAAATAAAAAATGATTCTCACTTCCATCTCTAGCTACTGATATTTCACAACATTTGAACGATTTGCAAATTCTATGAGTCTATAACCCATTTAGCAATTGTAGAATAAATTGGTTTTTTAATACACCCTACTAGTGTTAATTGATGTATTCTGAAGCTATCTAAACTTAATAATATTGTCTTAATTTAGATTTAATAATAGAGATATCTAATGGTTAAAGTTTACTAGTTAATCCACTTGAAATTATTGTTATATTTGTTTGTTTTTCAATAAATCTATTTTTAACTGTATTAACTAAATACTTTCTAAAGAATATAAAACTAAAAGAGATTGAGGGTATTACATTAATTTCATATATTTTTCAATCTACCATAATATTTTATTTTTATTCATCCATTTTTTTTCATTTATATAAATATTAATATCTTAAAAAAATTACTCTTTTAAATATTTTTTAGTTTAAAAATACAAGTAGCTAAAAGTTTAGTACCATCAGCTAAACATGATAAAACAATAATAAAATGAGTTTTTTTATGATCAATTGTACAAATAATTACTGTTGAAGTATCATATTAATCTAATATTGTATTTAAAAGTAAATCAAAAATAACTGGAGTTTCATCTATATTACCAATATATTTTAAAAGATAATCATATTAAATTCTTCGATATAAAATAAAACTAAGAAAACTTTATTATTTTTGTAAAAGATTATCTGGAAGTTGTTACATAATATGAGTTTATTAATGTATTGCAAAATTACTCCTTTCAATAAAACCTTCTAAACATGCATTTGAAAATTTAAAAATATTAATATTTGAATAAGATTAAGACAACCTTTAGCTATAGATTTAGCTTTTTGAATAATTATATTTCGCATAATAGCTTTTACTGCTTGATGTATATTTGTTACCCATAAAAATAAATTTTTCAAGTTCTAAAAGATATACTTCCCTTCTTCATGCAGTTTTTGAATATAAAAGGCTGTATTTTCTAATTGATTTTTTTGGTTTTTTTAATATTGTATTTGTTTAGATTTAACATCAAATTTTTTAGCTGCTAACCTATTACTTTCACATTGTTTAGTATAATAGATAATAAGTAACTTCTCTCTTACATATCACTGTTTTTTTTTCTTTAAAGTTATATAAGATTTTTTTGTAAAACTTTTATTATAATGTACGGTTTGTATCACAAAAAGCTATTCAATAAATTAATCAAACTAAAAATAAAATAAAAATTTTCTAATACATATATTTAAAATATTTTAACATAGTTTGATAGATATTGATTGTTGCTATAAATTAATATTAGAATTACTCTGATTAAAAATAAAGATTAAAAGTTATTAACCAATAAAGTTCAGGTATTTTCTTAAGTGGGAATGAATTTGAAACATATAACTCCGGTCAGAATTATGTTCAAATTTTATAATATAAGTCATATATAAATAGTTTAGACTGTATACATGTGTTAATCGACTGATCAATTTTTTTTACTATAGAACACCCCAAACGACAAATTCAACATTGCTGAAAAATAATAAAAAAAAGAAAACTTCAAATTGTGAAAACTGAATATAGTACAGATGAAGAAATTGGATGAGATAATAAAAATAAAACAGAGGATAAAGAAGTTGGAGATGAAGCAGAGGATAAAGAAGTTGAATGGGTTGATGAGGATAAGGCAAAGCAGCTTTTTTTTAGTTTAACTTAAAATATAAAAGAATTAAAATTTTCTAAACATCTATTAGTAAATGTAGGAAACTCACAAACAACAAAATATTGAAAAAATTAAAGTATCAGAAAATCGAAAAAAAAATGGGCAAACTCTTTATTAACTATTAAATAATCAAAATAATACTGGTAGCTCTAATAGTAATTTTGGTGGTGGTTCTTCTAGTGGTAAAAATAGTTCCAGTGCTAATAATTTTAGTGGTGGTTCTTCTGGTAGTGAAAATGGTTCTAGTGCTGATAATTTTGGTGATGATTCTTCTGATAGAAATAATTTTAATGTTGATGATTCTAATGTTAATTCTGATAATGCTAAAAATGCACAATTGAATACATTAGTTAATATAATTAAAGATAAACTAAACTTAAGGATAAACATTTAACTTCAGGATATAAGCTATGACTTAAAGCTATTCAATATTATTTATAACTCCTTAACAAAAGACATGCAAAATTAGAAGCAATTCAGACTGTTGCAGATCTTCTAAATTGAGGAATATAGTTTGCTTGTTGGTTAGAAGTTAGACTAAAACATTTATTGAATATGGTGATATTCCTAATAGTATTCGTGAAAGATATCTTAGAGGAACCAGTATTCTTGATAATGAAGAATTCAAATAAAAGTTGCATTATATTTACAACAACACAAATTTAATATAACTGTTCATGACTTTTGCAATTATATTTCCAATGAAATTTTACCTTCTATTGATATAGAAAAAAACTAAAATCAGGTATTTGTTTTATTATATTTGTATTTTATAAATTACTTTATTTTATAAATATATTACTAATGATCTTTACATTTTATAATAAATCTACAGCAATTTAGTGATTAAAAAAAATGTGATTTATTTTTAATCAATATACAAAGGAATATATATTAATGGTTATAAAAGAGATGATGTCATTGTCTATCAAAAAAAATTTCTTGAAGTCATGTTCTGATAACAAGTTTATTTTTATTTAATTAATTTATATTATATTATATATTTATATTTATATTTTATGTATATAATTTTATAGTTATCAAAAATTAATACCAAAATTTACTGGTAATGAACTTAAAATTAGAATAATCCAGAATTAGAAGGTAAACAACAAATACATATTCTTATTACTCATGATGAAACAACTTTTCAATCAAATGATAGACAAAAATCAGGTTGGAGACCTAAAAATGAGCAATCTTTACGAAAAAAAGTTCAAGAAAAACCATTTATGTTAGTGATTTTTTAACTGATATAATTAGAAGATTAAAATTAAATGAAGAAGAGATTGATGATACAATTTTAAATAAAGCTCGTATTGTAATTAATCTTAGAAAAAATTTTGATAAATAGTGAAATATTGATCAATTAATTGATCAGATTTTTTTTTTTTATTATAATAAATTAATATAAGTTAAATTATTAAATTAAATAAAAAGCTAATATAATTTAAATTTAAATTATTAGATTAAAACTCGAGCTATACTAATTTTTGAAAAAAACACATCCAGGCATGATTGCTGTATTTGTTTTTGATAATTTCTCTAATTATACAAAACTGGTTAATAATACACTTAATACAGCAAATATGAATCTTAATTCTGATAATAAGCAGCTAATTATGCATAATACAATATTTAATGGTCAAGTTCAATCTATAGTGTTTCCTTCTGATTATCCTGATGAAATACTCCATGAAAAATCTAAAAGAATGAAAGCAGTTTTACAGAAATATAATTTATGAAGTTCTGGATTAAAAGCTTTTTGTGATAAAAATAATATATCATTAGAAAATTCAAGATGTTATGCACGTTATATTTTAGCTACTCAAGAGGATTTTGTAATCAAAAACTATTATTACAAGAAATTATTGAAAAATTAGAACATAAAGTAATTTTTTATCTAAAATTTCATTGTAAACTTAATTATATCAAAATGTATTAGGGAGCTACAAAACGATATACTTAATAACATTATAATTATACATGAAAAGGATTACAAGAAACTGTTTCAAAGCATTAGATTCAGTTTCTTTAAGTCATATATGTATATATGCTCAAAAATCAGCAAAATTTATAGAATATTATAGAAAAGGATTAATAGGTTTACAAGCTGTATATGTTTTAAAAAAATATAAATCACATCAAACTGTTCTGGATTTTATTTTTGAAAATACTGATGAACTAATAAAATAAAGTTTTTTATTAGATTTTAAACTTTATTAATTATATTATCATGTGATTAAATTTTAGCCAATCATAAATCAGTATTATATTTATCATGTGACTATACAAATTTTTAAAATTTGAAACATATCTCTTAAACTGTAGAGGTTCGTAAGCAAATTTGTCTGCTTATTTACTATAAATTCCCTTCTGATTTACTTTTATGAAAAATTAAAATTTTTAAAAAATTTTTTTTTAAATT
>CAJVPP010002932.1:0-13107 GCA_910592005.1 Funneliformis mosseae
TTCCAGAAAACTGGGTACCCACGGGCTTACCAAAGATAAGCATGCCACGCCCCCACCCACGCGTAACATCATGCTGCCCCATAACATCCAAAAACAACAAAACAAAAAAAGCAAATAAAAGATATAGACATACCCGAAAAAAATGACAACCAAAAAAATATAACAAAAAAACAATAAAAAGCATGACATACCTCGTTCTTATCCAACGCAAAGAAACAAACAAAATAAAGGGAATGGCTTACCTTCTTACATAGCCCGCCCATTAAAAAATAAAACAAACAATAAATAGCAAATAAAGAAATGACATACCTTCCAACCCTCACGTCAAAAAACAACAAAATTAAAAAAAAGCAAATAAAGGAATGACTTACCTTCTTCTTACCTAGCCCGCCTACCAAAAAATAAAACAAACAAAAAAAAAGCAAATAAAGAAATGACATACCTTCTTATCTTCCAACCCACTTGCCAAAAAAAAAAGAAAAAAAATAAGAAACAAAGCAAAATACATAATGTAAATGACTTACCTTCTTTCTGACCTTAACGTTCTTATCCAACCCGACAACTACAAAATAAAAAAAAAATAAAAAAAAAAGAGATAAAGAAATGGTTTACCTTTTTACCTTCGCGTCCACACGTTAAAAGAATCTTTATTGTACCATAAGTTTCATATTAGAAGAAAGTTTTAGTATTCATATATATAGGCAAAAAGTTTCGAGAAAGTTTATCATCATATGTACCCCAGTATCACCAACAATTTTTTCACCCCACGTGACGCTTGGCTGGCATTACGGCATTAAGGAATTAACCAAGTGACGAATAATAGGTGACAAATATGATTTCGCATCCCGAAAAAATTCTAAGTTCTGAGAATACTTATGAAAATAAAAAAACGCGGAGGGTGTGACACAGTGTGACAAATATTTCTATGATCACATGGAGATGAAAAAATTGTTGGTGATATTGGGAAGATCATTATCATTTAATAGTAATAAGACTTATTCAGAAAATCTTCTGAAATATTAATTTTAGATATATTTATTTCTTAAACTTTTCTTATTTAGGTTAATTTGTATTCTATTCAATGTTTTTTTTTTTTATTATAAATAATTTAACTTTTTTAGAAATTGGATATTTTATTCTTAATTAATATTAATAAAAAAATATTCTACCTTTTCCTTTTAAAAATATTTGATATAAAAATTTTGAAATTAATCAAATAAAAAAAAAATTAAAAATTAAAACATAAACTAATTTAGTGAAACCACTTGTAAAAAGTAAAAAGTAAGTTATTTATTGATCTTTTTTTTATAATATAATATAAATTAAGATTAAATCATATAATTCAATAATTTGACTTTTTATAACTTGTAATATTATTCTATTATTTTTTTAAAATGATTTATTTATACCTAAAGGAAGGGCCAGAAATCAGCTGATTTAAAAGGTGGATAAGAGGTCAGTTTTATATATCAGATGTTATGATCATGTGATATATTTAATATGAGATGATTAATTAACTTTTTATCTTACTTATCATATCATATAATTATTATGGAGTTTAATTTATTAGTAATATTATATTCTACCACTTCATTCTAAAATCTTTTTAAGATCTTTAAATAATGAAATAGATATTAAAGTTTTTATTCATAGATATGTGACTTTATTACAAATATTTTATCATTATATATCTCTCAAAGTAGTATATTTTACTAGGAAAAAAAGGTTAGACAAGTTCAAGAGTTTCAATAAGATTAAAGAAAAAAATACTTTTCTTCTTTTAGCTTCAATTTTCTTTAATCTTAAAAATCTATTATTTTTTATCAAAGATAGTGTTTAAACTTGTAACTTAATATCAAATTTATAGTTTAAAATTTTAGCTAACATTTTAATCAATAAGGTTTTTTATTTGTTTTATTTACTTTACTTTTGCTAAGTACTATATACTAACTTTATTTTTTTATATTTTATTTTTCTTAGCTTAGCCAGTTTAGTATATTAAAATAAAGTACTGAAAACTTTTATATCTAGAATATAAGATTAGTATTTTTTAAGTAACTTATTAAAATCTTCTATTAACTATATTATTAACCTATTAACTAATCTATTAGTTTAACAAATAACTCAAATTTAACTTAATAAAATGCAAATTCTAACCACTTAATTATAACCACTACTTTTAACAATACTATTAATCTCAATAATAATAATTACTAATTTTAATAATAATAACTACCTACTCTAATAAAACAATCACTAACTTTGACAACTTTTAATTTAAACTTTTAACTTAAACAATTTTCTTCAATTTCAAATATCAATTTCTAATATTCTTTAATCTAACTTTCAACAATTCTAATTCTTAAAACTTTTAATAACTTTCACTTTCAATATTTTTAGCTTTTCTAATTTTATATTTTAATTTAACAACTTTGATTTTATAGTTTAATCTAAAATAAAATATTATCTTGTTTATACCTAATATTATGATACTATTTCTTTTTTAAAATATCATGTTATTATTTTTTTATTTCACAATGCTTTTTTTTTAATTTATCTTATTCTTTATGTTTTTTATTTTTAAATTACACTCACTATATGCATTTTTGAAGTAATTTTATATTCTTTTTATCTAACATAATATCTTCTAAAAAAAAGTTACTTTTATAAATTCTCAAAAATATGAACTTTATCTATATGTTGATAAATACAAGTTAACCTAAACTCAATATATCAATTAAATTAAAAAAAATAGAGTATTAAAGTTGATAAGTCTACAATAATACAAATTTTAAAAGTTCAAATAGATGACTTATCATAGAAGTTATTTATTCAAAGTAAAAATAAAATAAGAAAGTTACCTTTTTTGAACTTGAATTTATTTTAAAAGAATTTGTTTTAAAGTATCAGTATAAAATAATATTAAGTAATGCAATATTGATTGAAAAAGTTAACTATTGATAATAGATTAAAAATTCTTGAGAAAACTTTAAAATTTTCTTCTGTTGGCTTCATAGATTTAAAAAATGAAATGATATTTATCAAGAAAATTTCTAGGGAAAGCAGCATCTATTGATCAAGATATTATTACTGAAGCATTACCATTATTACATAATAAATATACTAGTTATCTATCTAAATAAATTTATAATATATACGAAACTGAACTTTTTTATCAGTATGTATCTTTATTTATTTATTTATCAATTTATTTTTATTATTATATATTAAAACTTTATTTTTTGAATATAATCAACATCATATAATTTGAGTAAAAAATTTCTTATTTCATTAAACTTTAAATCAATTCTTTGTCTTGTTTTGGATTGAAAATAAATAAAACTTTAGCTATAAAATATCTTTTTAGATATAAAAAAAATAAGAAACACTTTCCATTACCTTATATATAAATACTGATAGTTCACATAAACTATCTTCTTTAATTATTAAAAAGTTTGCTAAGCTAAAATGTTTTAAAAACATTAATATCTCTAATCTTAAAATGACATATCGAAGTAATCCAAAAGTATAGATGCTTACAAATTTATTTCAAGAATAGATTCAAGAATTTAAATATCAAGTTGCTTTTATATAAACATAATAGTCAATGTGTATTGTGATTACTTGATAATTGTTCAAGTTATAAAATACAAAATTTAAATCTTTCATATGTTAAAATTTATTTTATATATAACTTCTAAAATTAAACTAATAGATATTAGAATTATTATGTCTTTTAAAAGACATTATCATCAATGTCATATTTGGTAAATTTTATTTTTAATTATATTAAATAAATTGTATTAAATATTTTATTAATACATATTTTTTTTAATTAGATATTAGAATAAGTTGAGATGGGTCAAGATATATGAGATTTAAAAATGGATGTTTTATAAGCAATTTAATATATTATTCAAGGTTGAAAGGAAGTAACAACTAAAACAATTTAAAATTGTTAGTACCATATCAAAATTTTTCCTTTTGATTCTGATATTAAATTAGATGATGAGACTGATGGTTTAATACTTAAAGAACTTTATGATATATTTTAAAGTCCTTTACCTTTCTAATGTAATGTAAGTAGAAGAATTTCTTATCATTCCTGAAAAAGATTTGTTTTTGAAGATCTTGTAAATACTTTTAAAAAATCTAGTGAAGAAAACATTAATGATATTGATAATATTGATAAAATGGATGATAATACAGAGGTTCCAATTATTAGTAATAATATAGCATTAAAAAGTTTAAAAAATATTCATACATTTCTTCTTCAACAAGAAGATTCGAATGAATATGAAAAATTTGTTAAAAAGAAAAATTAAATTCAATGGAACAAACTACTATAAATCAGTATTTTAATATAAATGCACGCTAATGTCTGGTCCCGGGGGTGCAATTTATAGAGAGTTGACTGTATATCATGTTTGATAATTATGAACATATATAACATTAGAACATATAGAAAAAATCAACATTTTATGGGGTTACGCCGCTCAACTTTCTGAGGATTCTGATTAACTTTTTTCGTCAAAATATATAAATATTAATAATAGAGAACCATTGAACGGTTTTAAGTATTGGCCGAAAAAAAGAATTATTTATCCGAGTTCTTTATATGTAATCAATGCGCATCATCCGACATCATGTCTGTATTTTTCTATATTTAGAAAGGAAAAAGAAATTCGCGCCTGCGGTGGTTCGTTAGGCAAATTAGGAGAGTTTTCAAAATTACCAGTCATATTTGGTAAGGATCGGTAAATATTTAGTAAAAGAAAAAATAACCTACAAAGTTCATCGTAGCGTTTTGCTCTTAAAATCCCGAAGTCCAAATATGGTTTTAATTAGGTGTTAGTATGGTATGGATTTTTATGTATGGAATGTATGGTTCCGATTTATGTATGATTTTTCCATACCGGTATGATTAATCGCCGTAAAAACCATAATGGTATGGAATTTTCAATTTTCAATCCATACCGGCCGGTATTGAATATTTATATAATTAGATTAAACTAATTATAATTTCATCGTCAGATACATTTTCAATTATCTTAAAAAAATGATCGGATTTGATTTGAACACAGAAAAATAATAAGTCGCGTTGGTAGTTGTTTTGTTTAATTCATTATATTATATAATTAATCAAATTAAAAAATTTAAAAACTTTAGAAATCCATACATGTGTGGAAATATTTGTCATAGAAACCATACATTCCATACATAAAAATCCATACCATACATGATTGCTATATACCCTACATGTATGGAAATATTTGTCATAGAAACCATACATTCCATACATAAAAATCCATACCATACATGATTGCTATTTACCCTATTTAATTTAAAGTAATTAAAAAAACTATATAAATATATATGAATATATATGAATATATTTTGATTATCAAATCTTTCCATCTTTAAAGTGACTGTGGGAACCACTTTTTATATTATATGATAATATGTGATTATAAGGTATTGAACGCATATAATAACCCCTTTACACTCTTTTTAGCGAACATTCTTTCCAAAGAATATCCTTTGAATCCGGGGGGGTTTCTAAATACGGTTCTAATTAAAAAAAAACTAAGATGAAATGTCTTGGCATTTGTGCTATTATGTTGATCGATCAGTTAAATAGTATTACCGGTTCACATATATCTCGACTTTTTCATTAACTCAATAATCATGCGGTACTCGATAAAAATTTATTAAAGCTTATAGTTTGTATGAAACTAATTTGAATAATGGGTGAGACGAATTTCTTTTTTTTTCCGCTTTTGGATAGTTATTTTGCATGTCGATTGAAGGTCCCAACAAATGATCCGGTGCACCGTAATTGTCAAAAACTTCCAGGCATATTACCACGATGAATTCTAAAGAATTCTCTCGATTTTTTTAATGTCTTTTCTCGTTCTTAAATAAGTGCACAATATCATGAAAACTCAACTATTAAGTCCGGAAATTATTCTTACTTGACCTGAGTGAATCCATTCTATATCGACTTGCCCAAATGCATCCGAGGAAAGATTTATTCGGTGCGTCCGCAATATAAAAAATTTCCTTCCTTGAATATTAATTTAAGGCAAGATTGCTCAATAGAAACTGGATCATACTGCATTGCACATTTTAAACATTTTAGGCATTTTATTTACACAAGAATAAGAACAAATAGAACAAATCTTTATTAACTAATATTAATCGAGATGTAACCAAAAATAGTCTATATTAAAAGTATAAATATTTATCGCGAGTTGATGCTTTGGACGTTAATTGAAGATTCTTCTTCTTTTTATTTTGAACTTTTTGTCTTTTTTTTAATAAATTTCTATTTCTCCCATTTTATCTTTGTTAAAAAATTATTATTTAATGAAAAAAACCCCCCCTTAATATAATATAAAATAAAAAAATATATTTTTCATTATTTTTTTATAAAATGGTTAAAAAATTTTCAGGAATAATCTCTTTAACTTTTGTTTGTACACTTCTTGGTGTTCTAAGTCGTCTCGAGACAGTTGAAGGTTACGCGTGTGACCCTACCACTTGTCAACCACCAAAATGTTTTTGCGCAACTACTAACCCTCCGGGTGGCTTATCAGTCGACAAGACACCTCAATTCTTCCTTTTAACTTTTGGTAAGGATGTTAATATATTTTAACGAAAGGTTAAAAATTATACAATGATGATTGACGATAAATTCGCTTTCTTATTTAGATGATTCGATTCAGGATCGTACCATAAATGGTAAGTATAAAACAAAAATGCATTCTGCGTTTTCCTCACGTGATTTATATTAATAATAATTACAAAACCTTCCAGTTGTAAATCAACTTCTTGGAAAGAGAGTAAATCCTAATGGGTAATTATTACTATTGATTTCTAAAACAAAATAAAATCGAAACAAATTCGTGCTAAATTACAAACTTTTATTTAATTCATAGATGTCCAATTAAAACTACTTATTATGTTAGCACTCAATATACTGATTTTTCAATGGTAACGGAATGGTACGCAGCGGGACACGAGGTATATATAATACATATATAGAGATATATATCTAAAATTTGATTTAATAAGAGAACTTTTATTTTAATAGGTTGCCGATCATACCATGACACATCCACAAGATCCTTTTGATGGTAAAAAAAAAATTTTTTTTTTTTTTTTTTTTTTTTTTACTCGTTCGAATCAAATGATTAATAATTCTTTTTTTGCGTAATAGATGAAATTATTGGAAACAAAAAAGCGCTCAATGCTTTTGCTGGTATTCCAAATGGCAAGATTTCAGGATGGAGATCCCCCTTCCTTAATTGGCAACCAAAAACTTTTGATATCATTGCCGAACAAGGATTTCAATATGATTCCTCAACGACTGCCTTATCGGAAGATGCTACTTGGCCTTATACTATGGATAACGGTTTATATAATGATTGCTGGAAAGGTTTTTGTGATACAGTTAAGCATCCCGGTGTATTTGAAATCCCGATGGCTGCTCTTATAGGTAATTATGATGATGATGTCATTCCAAGTAATTCTTTTATTAATTTTTTTGGCTAATTCAATCATTATAATTTTCATAGATGAAAAGGGTTTACCACATTTAATGGATCCAATGCTTGATGGACCACCAGAAACGGTTCAGAAATGGTTACAAGACAATTTCATTCGTCATGGAACACAAGGAAAAACTCCCTTCGGTCTATACCTTCACCCGGTTCAACTTGCTTCCGACATACCAGGTCGACCAGATCCCAAACCAAGTATTCAAATGATTGAGGACTTTTTAGATTGGGCTCTCAAACAGCCAGATACTTGGTTTGTAACCAGTCAACAGTTGTTGGAATGGATGAAAAATCCGGTTCCGGCCGATCAACTTAAAGATTATCCACCTTTCTCATGCCAGGCTCCTAAAATTGGAAGAGAAATTTGCAATGGTTTGGATGATGACGGAAACGGGACAATAGATGATGGACTTAAAGAAACGTGTAATTTCAACACGGAAGTATGGAGTACTTGTTACGGATGTCCTAATGCTATCCCATCTCTTAGCAATCCTGTTCCAGATGGTGGTAGCCGTGCTCGTGTACCAACAACTTGTGATACGGTTTGGTGGGACCCCATTGGTAATCAATGTCTCTGTCAAAGTGATTCATGCGCGTACACTGATTTAAGTAAAGCACCGGGTTTGGTTGGAAACAGCACTAATGGTTCCGGCAAAAGTGGTAATGGCAAATCTCCAGATGGTAAATCAAACGGAGCAAATTCAATAACTGGTTGGGGTATAATGACTTTGATACCAGTCATATATACATTTGTACAATGGATCTTTTAAAAAAAAAAAAAAACACCTTAAATTAACAATCAAAAATATACCTTTTAATTTAATACATTGTAATTGTAATATTTGTAATACTTTTTTGTAATACTACACATTATTTTATTTTATTATTTTATTTTGATAGTTTGTATTGATAAATTAAATTTTTATAAAAATGTGATAATAAAAAAAATATTCGCGTTATTCGTAATTAGAAAGATATCATTTTATGTCTGCTGTACTTTTACTATCATATTTAACTCTGAAAGAACGTATCTAATAAGCAATTCATACTCGAATAATATTGTATATAAGACTACTTCAAGTCGAAGGTGCATCTTCATTAAAGATTAAAGTTGGTAACTGCAATTAAATTATATAAGTTGCAACTTCATAAAATTTAGTCGAACTTAAAGTTGCAACTTAATTTAAATAATAAATTATATAAGTTTAATCAATTTGCAATTCAATTTAATATTTATAATTATTGCAATTTTAAATAATAATTGCAACTTAATTTAAATAATAAATTATAATTAGTTGCAACCAGTTGCAACTAATTATATAAGTTTAATTAATTGCGACTTATTGTAATATAGTATTATAGTTGCAATTATAACTGGTTTTAATCAGTTAATAATTAATTACATGTATGTTTTATTTTTTGTTTATTGATTATTTAAAAAAAAATATTTATATGCTTTTTTAAAATATTTAGTTTTCAATATTTTTTAAAAAAAAAATGATTGAAGAAATTTTATCTTTTCAAAATTCTAATGATACAGATGATATACTTTCAAGTTATTATACTGAATCATCAAATATAATTAATATAAAAAAAAAAGGTCAAAAATTTACAGAAGTTTAAAAATATTTTAAACTTGAAAAGCAAAAGTCCTGGCAATTATGAGGGAACTTGCATTTATTGTAATAAATTTTGAATTGTAACTAAACCTTTAAACTTAAAAACATATTTGATTAAAGATTATTTAACATATCTTAAAAAAATATCCCAAATTTTTATAAATAAATTAACAAAAATGAAATACAAAATAATGAAAATCTAAAAAAAGTAATATAAGCATTCAAATAATACTTAATTTTGAAAAAATTAAATTTAATGAATCTAAAATTAAAGAAATTGATAGTATTTTATTAAAAATATTTGTATATTGTAATATAACATTTAGAAAATCCCTTTATTAAATTACTTAAAGTATTATATATTAGCTATAATTTACTATTAAAATGAAAATTAGCTATAAAATTATTAGAAAAAAAAGTAATTTAGATAAATCTAAAAATTGAAAAAGTTTTAAATAATACATTAATCATTGATAAAGCTCTGAACAGTTCAGATTAATCTGAAGATTTTTCAGAACAGTTCAGTTCAGATCAGTTTCAGATTGCATAAAAATCGATCCAAAAAATTTTGATTCAATTTAGATTTTTTTCAGATTATAATTCTAATCTGAACTGAAAAAATCTGAACTGAACTGATAATTTCAGATTAATCTGAAAGTTCAGTTTGATTATATACGAAACTCTTAGAGAATCGCAAAATTTGCAAATTTTTTAAAAGGATCATAAAAATTTAGCGAAACTCTTAAAGAAACACAATTTTTTGTGATTTCTTTTCAAATTTCACAAAAAATTACGAAAACCTTAGAGAATTGCAATTTTTTGCGATTTTTCTTAGAATTTCGCAAAAATATCACAAAACTCTTGAAGAGTTACAAAAAAATTGCAATTTCTTTTCGAATTTGCAAAAAAATTGCGAAAACCTTAGAAAATCACAATTTTTGCAATTTCTTTTAGTATTTTATAAAAAATATCATAAAATTCTTAGAATTGCAAAAAATTGTGAATTTCTCTTTGAATTTTGCAAAAAAATGCGAAAATCTTAGAAAATCGCAAATTTTTGCGAAACTTAAAGAGAAATTTGCAATTTTTTTGCAATTTTCCTAGAGCTTCATATATAAATTGCGGATTCCTTATATAATCAAACTGTAATTTTAGATTAATCTGAAAATTCCAGTTCAATTCAGATTTTTACCAATCTGCGGTTCAATTCAAATTCAAATTAGCATTTTTAAGATTAATAATCTGAACTAAACTGAACTGAAATTTTCAGTTCAGATACAGATTAGCATCTAAACTGAATTGAACTGAACTATTCAGAGCTTAGTTATTGATAGATAGATATTACAAATTAAATAATCATTTTGAAATTTTATAATATTAATAGCAACTTAACAAGAATATTTATATAAAATAAAAAATTTATCTGAAAAAAATATATAGGAACCTTTTTAACAGAAGAAATATAAAAAAATAATAAATTTAATTGAATTAAAAAATTAGCTACTATAATTATTAATAATAGACTGTAATACATAATTTGATTACTAATCAATTTTTAAAAATTTTTAATATTAAATATATTATACATTATTTCAATTTAATAACTTATAATTTTTAAATCATAACTTTACTGATAAAATAATTAAATATTATAATATAGTAATTAAATTTTTTAAAATATTATATATTAATAATGATTAAATTAACAAATTAATTACAAATATCAAATAATTAAGGTAATTCAATATTATATTTAAAAAAAATATCTTATTGAAGTAAGTAAATAATAGTTAATTATATATATTATTTAATTTATTAATTTTTATTTTTTTTATAAAAATAATTCAATGAAATTAAAAATAATCAATAAAAGACATTTTTTAATAATGTTAAATATTTTAATATCAATTAAAATATTATTTTAAATATTAAAAGTAAAAATATCAATCTTGCTGATTTTTATATTTAATTATTAAAAATTGGTATTGCAATAAATAATATATCAAATTTTAATTATAGTAGTTTTAGAAACTATTATATTAAAAAATTTAATATTATATTAGTTATTATTAAATATAATATAACTTTATATATAATATTGAAAATTAATTCTTTTTTTATTATTAAATTTAAAAAGTTTAATAATAATATTATGGTCAGTTCTTTAAGATGCTTATAAGTGATAAGCGAAGTAATATTTATGAGTGATAAGTAGAAGGTTTAATTTAATATTTAGATTTAGAAGAGTGTCGATAAATTAACAGTTATTTAATAACTATAACAATAGAGTATTACCTTAATCGGCGCTCTGTACTATACAATTATATTAGAAGGATTAAACTAAACTATTATATAAAACTATAAGTCAGACACATTGCTAAGCTAAAAGAAATTGTCTTCTATTTATATAAAATGTAAAATAAAAAGTTATTGAAGATATAAAAGAAAGAAATATAATAAATAAAATATATGAAATAAATAATATATAATAAATATATGAGATAAATAAGATAAAATAAATAAAAGAAATATATTGTATAAAAGAAATATGTGCTATAGATAATATAGATGACATAGAAGACATATATGATTTTTTAGGGATCAATGTCATCTTTTAGATCGTCATCATCCATATCTTCTTTTATGTAATATTACTCCCCTTCAAGATTTTGCGTCTCCGCATAAATCTTAGTGGCCTTATCAACTAAATCATTATATTCTATTGTTTGATAGTCTAACTATCAATTTAAGGGTAATTCTTTTACTTCGTGCAATTTGTGTTGGTCTAAGAAATTCAAAGAGATAGTATATTCGTACTGATGCATAATAGTAATGTTTAGATAGCTTTTTGACATACACTGAACGAACTGTAAGATCTTCTATTTTCTCTATAAGCTTTTTAAGATAAAAGGTATTTGTTAGTATTAGAATATGATTATTCATTCATTTAGCCTTTGTAGTATTCAGTTTGCAAGAGAGAACTTTATTTCTATAAGCATAGTTTCGCTGTAAGGTGAGGGGTACATCTCAATTTCTTGGAGTATAGTAAGTTGCAAGTCAGCATAAATTAATTGAAAATTCTGAGAAAATGTTTCAGTATAAGTAGGAGGCACTTCCAACTCTTCTATCTTATTAATCTATTAATTTTAAATTAGACTCACTCCTATTTAAATAATTTTTTAACTAAAATGTTCTAGCATTTTCCATAAATTTCTTCAGTTTTTAATCAGTATAATAGGCTGAGGTAGATCACGTTGGTGGTACTGCTTTAATCTATCACTATTTATAGGTGTTTTTAAGATTTTTCTGTTCAACGTTCTCAATTTGTATACTTCATTCTCAAGATCAGCATGAATGTAATACGATCACTTCCATTTTTCCTCAAGCTTCTTTTTATTTTGTAAATTACTTTTATACATTAGAACTAACTCTCCAACTTTAAAATTAACACTTTCTTTCAATTTGCGATCATGTTGCTCCTTTTATTTCTTTTGAGAGTTTTGAATATTATTTTGTACTTATTATATTTTATTATCTATCCTTCCAGTTATTTATCGTACATGATTAATTAAATCTTCTTGTTCATCTAATATTATATTTTACATATCTGACATTTGTACTTGAAATTCGATTGGCAATATAGTATTTCTTCTATAGGTTAAGTAAAAGGATTCAAATCGTATGGTACTATGCCTTTTTGTTCAATATGTAAATAAGGTAGATGGTAGAAAATCATTCCAATCATTTTTATTTTCATTTGTAAATTTTGCTAGTACAGTCGGAACTCGATATAACAAACCTTTTGGTTTAGTGATTTTGATTCGTTATAATAAGAATTCAGAAAAATGGGTTTTTCTTGATATATCGATTTAAATAGTAAAAAAAATAAAATTTCGTTATATCAAATTTTTACTACTATTTTTATT
>CAJVPP010002933.1:0-13100 GCA_910592005.1 Funneliformis mosseae
ATGATGAGAGATACATTTATATACATATTTCTTTAGGGAATGGTTGCAGTTGATCCAAATCTTGAAGGTGATGTTTTATGTATACGCGATAGTCAAAAAAAGTTCGATGCGCCCGATTCCTCAATTTTAGAGATTGCGAAAACTGTGAAAACTTCATTGCCCGGCCATTTAAATCGACAGATTATAATGTTATTATCGACACTTGGGGTGCCAGATGAGGTATTTATTGAATTACAAAACGAAATGTGCGCAGACATTGATGCAATGATGACGAACGAGGAAAAAGCACGCGAAATTGTAAAACGTAATATGGGCACAAAAGAATGCTTACACATCACGCGTACTATCCTTAGCATGATCGAAGAAGTTTGTATTAAAATATATATTATTTAACGAAGCCATACTTTATATCGACTAATTTTATTTTATCGGAAATTTTAGGGAATGATGAAAGGGATTGTTGATCCATTTTTAAATGCCCTTTTGGAATGTAAACGTGTTTATGCATTAAAGATGTTAAGACACAAAGCTCGTATTTTAATGCCTAAATCATTCTTATTATTGGGCGTTATTGATGAGACTGGCAAATTGGAAGAAAACGAAATTTATCTGCAAACCTCTACCATTGTTAGCGAACATCTAACGTTCAATAAAGCGAATGATAAAATCCGACGAGAATCTAAGATTTGGACAGATCAAGCTAGTAAGTTTTTGCACATTAAAAATGATTTCTGACTGTTCAAATACAATGTATAATATATTTTATTATTCTATAGTTATTACTAGGAACCCATGTTTGCACCCCGGAGATCTAAGAAAAGTTGAGGCAGTTGACATTCCCGAACTGTCTCATTTAAAAAACTGTATAGTGTTTAGCCAAAAAGGAGATAGACCTTTGCCAAATTGTTTGGTATTTAATATTATTGAATTTCTTTTATTTTAAACATAAATTTAGATAAATGTTATTAAATTATAAATTTTTTTTTTAAAAAAAAAATTTATAATAGAGTGGAGGTGATTTAGGTAATGATTTATTGTTATGTTTTATTATTCTTTCATAACCCGTTTAATCTCACGTTTTTTTATTTTTTATTTTTTACTTTTATTTATTTTTTTTTTTTTAAAAAAAAAAAATAAAATAAAATAATAATAAAAGATGGTGATACATTTTTCATTTGCTTTGATGAACGAATTTTAATTAAGGAAAACGCGGAACCTATGGAATTTGATTCCCAAGGAAAAAGAGAGTTGGATAGGGACGTTGAAATTGAAGATATTTGTGAGTTCTTTAAAGACTACATGCTAAACAATAGGCTCGGTCAAATCGCCAATCTCCATTTAGCATTGGCCGATTTCAATGAAATGGGTGTTAGATCTGAAGAATGTATTAAGTTGGCACAACTGGTAATATAACATTTATATATATATATATTTTTGATAAATAACAATCCCGATTAATAATATATATTTATCTTTCATTCTTCATAAATTATATATTAGCATTCCAATGCGGTTGATTTTAATAAAACTGGAATTCCGGTGGTTGAAAAATTGACAAGCCGTTCTGAATACCCAGATTTTATGGATTCCAGATATAGAGATTCTTATAGGTCAGAAAAAGTGCTGGGAAAATTATATCGCGACATTCAACTTGATAAGCCCGAGAAAGACCCTTTGTTAAAATATTATAAAAAGACTATAAAGATGGATGAAAATTTTTTGTTTGAAGGATATCAAGACTATATAGAAGAAGCTATTGCTTGTCGTGATCATTATAATAGTGAAATTCGAAGTCTTATGAAGAAATATAATGTTAAAACCGAGGCAGAAATTTTAACAGCGCAATTATTAGGATTCCGGCGTATTGATGGTAGTAAAAGTCAAGATATGCGAGATGCAATTATCGGGTCGATATTTTTCATAATATATAATTGTCGTAAACAATTCTTGATGGGCTTACATAACGATCATGAAGCAGATGAAGATGAAGATGAATTACCATTTAATTTAAATGCCCCGATTCCTATAAACAATGAATCAAAAGCTAAAGCTTCGGCATGTTACTATGCCACATATAACCAAGTTGAATATCCTGAAGAAGAAAAAAACAAGACCATCTTATTAAGTTTTCCTTGGGTTGTATCAGATATATTATTAGTAATTCGCAGGGATAACATGAATGAATTACAGGCATCAGTACCGTTAAATTAAGGCCGAAATGGTATTACCTGTGAATTTCTTATTTATTCTTTTACCTTTTTTATATGTATCGGAATTCTGAGTCAAATCATTGTTTTGGCACATGTTTATCTAACGAGTTTACAAACAAACAACGTTTAATTTTCACTTACTGTAATAAAAGTTTTAACGTTCCAAAGAACTAGTTCAAAAAAGTTCAACAGCCACAGCACCGCCCATGAGATTCTCGTTTAATTACTTCATGACCATATTTGAAAGGACATTTCCCTTTTCGTTTACTCGTCCCAAAATTAAAAATACAAATTTCATTTTTTATTTTTAAGTGGGAAAAAAAAAAAAAAAAAAAGAAAAAAACTCACGTATTAACCACAGCGAAATGACAAAGCCAGATGTTAATTATCAAAATGATGAAGAGATTGCTAGTAGTGATTCAAACGATGATAAAGAATTTGAAAAATCATTACTACGAAAAATGGATTTGAGAATTATTCCTTTTTTAACTTTTTTATACCTTTTAAGTTTCTTGGATAGGTAAATAGCAATAAAGGTTTTTCTGATTTGGTTCGCATAAAAGCATTTTTATATAATATAATGATCATTTCTAGAGTTAATATTGGAAATGCGAAACTAGCACATCTTGAAGAGAGTCTTGGATTAGTTAACGATCAATATAATTGGTGTCTTAGTATTTTTTTCGTGTAAGGCCTCTTTCTTATAAATTGAAATTGATAAAACAAAAAGTTTAACTTTTTCCTTGTTATAGAGGATATATCTTATTTGAAATTCCTTCGAATTTAATGCTTATAAAGACAAGTCCATCAAAGTGGAGTAAATAAAATATCAATTTTATTTTTATTTATTTTATTGTTTTTTATAAATGAATAAATTTCTCATACTTAGTTCCATCCACGATGGTATTTTGGGGAATTACAATGTCACTCATGACACTCGTAAGTTTCAATTTCCCAAGGAATCTTAGAATAAAATAATTAAAGAACTTTTAATTTAGGTAAAGAATTATCATGGGTTATTGTTAGCAAGATTTTTCTTGGGAGTTTTCGAGTCTGGATTATATCCAGCTGTTATTTATTATATTACAATGTGGTACCAACGCTCAGAACAAAATTTTCGTATAGGATTATTTACGATTGGGAGTAGTTTTGCTGGTTCATTTAGTGGTTTGTTAGCATACGGTATCGTAAGATTAGACGGAAAATTAAACCTAAAAGGATGGCAATGGGTTCGTTCATAATGCTCCTCTTTTTTTTTTTTGTTTGCCGTATTCTTTTCTCCTTTACTAACAAGGTTTTTGTTTCTAAACAGTTATTTTTGATCGAAGGAGGAATTACAGTTTTGGTCGCCTTTTTTGCATATTTTTACATTTCTGATTATCCTGAAAGTGCTAAATGGCTTGACGAAAAAGAACGTAGGTTTGCTACTCAACGATTAATTCAAGATGCTGGGAAAGCTCACGTAATCCATTTCGATAAAACCCAACTTTTCGAAGCGTTTAAAGATTGGGTACGTAAAAAATTAATTTGTTAAAAGTCTTTACCTTTTTTTTTTTAAAAAAAAAAAATCGATTTCTCTCTTTTAGAAAGTTTACGTGTCTATGATACAAATTTTTGGACTTGCAACAACACTTTATTCTTTTGCAATGTTTCTCCCGTCTATTGTAAATGGATTGGGATTTGATTTTGGTAATTATAATTAAATTATACTTTTTGTCATTTGATTTACTAACTACGTAAAAAAAAAAAAAATTCTATCACAGTCATATCACAGTTATTATCGGTACCACCATTTTTATGTGGTACTGCGTCAACATTGTTTGTAGCCGTACTTTCGGATCGTAAACGTATTCGTGGTCCATTTATTGTTATATTATCGCTTTTTGGGATAGTTGGTTATATTTTATTAATTGTACCTTCATCTGGTATCACCGGTAAGGAAAAAAAAAAAAAAATTTATTTTAAACTGCAAAGATTAAAATTATCATGTGTTTATATCTAGTAAAATACATTGGAGCTTGCGTTGTTGGAATCGGTGCAATTCCATGTCTTGCAACTTCAGTTGCATGGTAATCTAAGTTTCTCGTCTTTTTTTCTTTTCTTTTTTCCTGATATATTTATTCCACCTTCTCCTTCCCTTAGGCTAACAAATAATGTGGCAGGTAACGGGAAAAGAAGTGTGGCGACGGCAATGTTGGTAGCATTTGCAAATGTAGGAGGGATAGTAGGATCACAGATCTATCGACCAAACGATGGTCCACATTATTTACATGGTCATTTAATGGCTGCGATATTCTTAATTGTCTCCATTTTTTTTACCATTGTACAATATTATTGTTTAAAGAAAATTAATAAGAAAAAGCGAGAAGACCCGCAATCGTTCTTGGACGGAAAGAGTGAAAAGGAAATTGGTGCCATGGGTGATAAACACCCCGATTTTATTTATATTTTGTAAAATGATGTATCTTCGGTTTTATAAGATTGAATTAAAATATATCAATATCAATATTTATAATAAATATTATATTTACAAATTTAAGTCTAAACTTATGAGAAAAGTTACTTGCAATTGTAAAACGTTAAATGTCAAAAATTGTAGGTACATGATCTCGCATGTCAGGATCGATAACAGAAAATTTTTGGCGCCAAATGGAATCAATCTCTCAATCCGGTCTTTGTAGATCTTTAGAAAAATTTTAAAGTGAGCCACAAAACTCAAGACTTACATTATTTACAAATTTTGGTTTCGATTGATCATTTATTTATTCTTGAAATGTACTCATTTAATCATAAAATACATCCCTGCGCCATCAATATGAATGTTTTTGGTTTTTTTTGTCCAAGGTCGTGATTAAGAAAGTATGTGACGTAGTGAGTTTTTGTTAAATATCATATGAATGTCGCTTAATCTTTTTGATTTTTTTAACAATTTTTCTTTTTCTTTTTTGTCCTTCTTTTCCATATAATATATTTATTATAACTTTGCATAAAAAAACCAAAATTCTAAATTACATATGAGCTTCCTTATCCTAGACCCCGGTTCAGACAACTTAAAATAGACAGGCAAATTAACCTAGACCCCCCCCTTTTTTTAGTAATTTCAAAATCGGTAACCAATTACCATTTAAAGCTAGCAGTTTTTCTTTTAAAACAAACGAAATCAACAAAAAAAAACCCAAAAAAAAAATAAAAAATAAAAAATAACTTTAACGAGAAAAACAAGGCTACGCTAGTTTAACTTTTTGGACTTTTTGGACAATACTAAAGCTGACATTGCCAACTTTTAGAGATTAATTAAAGACGAGAAAAATTTTATATAATAATGTGCAAAGTATGATTCAATTGATTTATAGCTATACTTATTGGTGATTTGGTAATATAGTAAAGAAAGCCTTTGTTTTTACAGCCTTTTGCTAACTTAAAACTATTTATAGGAGAACTACTTCACACTTCACATCTAACATTATAAACATTACCCGTTATTTCTTTAAAAAAAGAGAAAAATATTGTAATTTAGTGAATGATATATTAGTTTTTTCTAATTCATGTAAATAGCATTTTTTGTAAAATATTATAAAATAAATCATAATAACATTTAATTTTTATTGTAACTATACCATGAAATTTATACTGCAAGAAAATACAATATGATATATAAATTTTTTATTTTAATTGCTTTTATCATTAACGTATATTCTAAAATCAACACTATCAATCATTATTTCTTCTGCATTATATTCATATCTTCTGCAATAAGTCTGATGGAGACTTCAAGAACTAAAACTTAAGCTAAATATTGAGATGATGATTGCAGGGAGCAAGTCAATATTCTGGTTTAAACAAACATTTTAGTTAAAGTTTTCAAAATGATTGCCAGCCCTTTGGGCTTATAATATCTAGGCTAAAATAAAGAGTATAATTAATTAAATTATTATGTTTTTAAATAAAAAAAAATATTAATTTATATTTACTTGTAAAGATTTAAAATAATTAATTTGAATCATTGGATTATTGATTTTTGATGGTCTTATTTTTTGACTTCTTTTGATTGCTTTCACAATATTTACTATATTTTTGCCTTTTTATAATTTTTAAAAGTTCAGATTTTAAATTTGTAATCCAATTAGGTAAAATTTTAAAATCAATATTTGATGGATATTCTTTTTTAATTTCATAAGAAATAATTATTCCTTCTTCTTTGTGAACTCAATAAAACTCATATTGTTTAATTATTATACAAGCAGATTCTATTATATAATTTAAAAGTTAAAATTAATTTGTATTTAAAAGGCAGTTTAATAATTTATATTAAAAAAATATTAATTACCTTTTCTCAATAAAATATTATTTAAATATTTTAAAATTTCAATGGTAATAGATTTGGTAAAGTTTTATCACAATATAAATAATTAATTGCATCTTGATAATTTCCTGAATTTATATCAAATAATATAATAATATAATAATATAAATTAAATATAAAAACAAAAATTTTTTTTAAATATAATAATATAAATATATTTACCAAAGTTTAATTCATTATTCAAATAAAAATTATATTCAGAAAAATATGAAAATTGAGAAAGTAGAGCAGAAGATGTTATGTTGATATTTTAAATTTTATATAATAGTATTACTGATATATTTTATACAATTTTAGATTCTAATACATTATTTTCATTATATTTTTTTTTGTTAATTTTCTTAGATAAATTCTTTATACCTAAAATCCTTTTATTAGATAGATGTCCTTTTTTATAAGTTATTAATGGATTTTTTACTGTTAGTATAATTTTTGTATACTTAAATTATTGATAATTTACTTTTTTAATTTTAAAGTAAATATTTCATTGAAAGAAGTATAAAAAACTATAATCAAGGTATCATAAATAGTTTTAAGATGAGAAATGTAATTGATTTAATAATTTTTTAGTTAAAATATAATTGACATTAATTTTATTTATATTTAATTTTAATTCAACTTATTTTAGTCATAATATCAAAAGTTATATTTACAAAATCAGGTCAAAGCTTTTGATAAATTTAATGAATACTGTATTGAATTCTCTAAAAAGTATATAAAATATATTTCACAAGCATGGGATAACATTACAAATAAAATAATTGAAAATTGTTAGGTGAAAGCAGATATTTTATCTAAAGATAATGATGAAAATGAGAATAAAACTAGTAATGATATATTACTTGAACTTAAACAGTTAAAGAAGATGGAAGAAGTTCAAGTATTAATCAATAAACTAGATTTTGACAATCCTTTTTCTGCCAAAGAATTTGTTAAGTATAATAAGTCTAAATTACAGACGAAATGATATCTGATGAAGAAATTTTAAAAGCAGTTTTATCTAATCAAAAAGATAAAACAGAAGAAGATTCTTTATTACTAATAATTACTTCTGGAAAAGTTATTGAGGCTTATGATAAAGTAATTTTATATTTAAAGCAATAAGAAAAAACATTTAGTATAAAAAAAGAAGAGTTAAGGTCTATTAAAAAGCTTAGAAAAGAAATTTTATAATAACAGTTTGTCTCTTCAAAACAAACTAATCTCGATAAATTTATTACTATAATAGAATAATAATTTAGAAAATTACCATTAATAATAATTAATAACGTTTATAATTTGGTTTTTTTTTACTTTTTATGAAATAAATATGAAATAAAATGACATCATAGTTACAGAAATTTTAACATATTAACTAAATAACACTCCTATAATTGTGTTAAAATTTTGTTGAAATTTTGTTAAAATTGTATTGAGAAACTACATTATTTTTAACCAATTTTTATTGAACTTATGTGAAATTACTTATTGATTTTTTACTAAATTGTAGTGAATAATTTTATAATAATTTTTTATTTATCATGAGATGATGATTTGTTATTGTTAATCTATTCTAATTATTTAATGTATTATATTTATTAATTTACGTAAGTTATTTTTGGATTGATCTAATTTTTATAAATAATATGATATATTATTATTTTGATCTTTTGTTTTTATACAAATCAGAATTTTGATTACAAAGAGTTCTTTTTATATTATTTCAATTATGAGTTTTGCTTGTTATATTTAGATTGATCTAATTTTTATAAATAATATAATACACAATTATAATATGATGCTTAAATTATTATTTTGACTTTTTATTTTTAATACAAATCAGAATTTCAATTAAGATTGTATTATTTCAATTATGAGTAAAAAATTTCACAAGATATCAAATCAAATGAATAAATTTATTTATAAAGGGAAGTATTTTTTACTATCGTATAATTTTCACCTTTTGAAATTTAAATCAATCTTTAAATCACTTTAATTTACTTCTTTAAATCATATTTTTTTATAAACACAAAAATGACTACAAGAATAATTTGGAAGGATAATAAAATTAATTTATTAGTCAATAAAAGAAGAAGGAGGAACGAAGAGTATCATACTAGTCAAAATAGTCTAAATTAGCTAAAAATCAGATGGTCAATTTAAATCAATTTTGATACTATTTACAGCCGATTTGTTATGTTTTTTGATCAACACAAATATGTGCCAATCGATGCCAATTGATTCCAATTAGACATGATCATTCAGAACTTAAATTCAATCATAATCAGCCTAAAATTAGCCTTAATTTGGTAACAATTCAGATGTCAATAGAAGCTGATTGACTCTAATTGAACATAATCATTTGTCATTAATTCAGAACTTAAATAACTATAAATTAGCTTAAAATTGACCTAAATTTAGCAACAATTTAGACGTCAATTGATGCTGATTGACTCTAATTAGAAAAGCAATTCAATCATAAATCAGCCTAAAATTAGCTTCAATTCAGTATCAATTCAGCAACAATTCAGACATTGATTGATATCATTGACTCCAATTGGATAAGCAATTCAGCATCAATAATCAGTATATTTTATTTATTAAATTTATTAAATATTAAAAATATAATAAAAAAAAAATATCACTAAAACTTACTGATTAATTTCCTATTAAAAATAGAATAATAAAATAATAAAATATGATCTATTTCCTTCTAAAATCCTTTTAAATCATCCTAAATATAGATATATAAATAATATATGATAAAAATATGATCTATTCCTTCCAAAATCGCTCAAAAAATGTAAAAATAATAAATATAAAATGTAAAAAATAATAAAATTAACCTGTTTTCACTCAAATCACCCAAAAAAATGTAAAAAAAATAATGTAAAAAAATAATAAAATCAACCTGTTCTCACCAAATTGCTTAAAAAACATAAAGAAAATAAGAAAATAATAATAAAATCAATCTGTTTCCACCTAAATCGCCTAAAAAATGTAAAGATAATAATAAAAAATTGACACATTTTCTAAATCGTTTCAAAAAAATATAAAAAATAATTAATAAAATCAACTTACTCCTATCTCAAATCGCCTAAAAAAATGTAAAGAAAATAAGAAAATAATTAATAAAATCAACCGCTCTTACCTCAAATCGCCTAAAAAATCATCATTCGCTATTATCTATTATAGAATCATCTTCACTTTCTTTAACAGCAGATGAAACTCCCTTTTGACTTTAGTATATTCCTCAATTTCAGTTACATATTCTTTATAATTATAACTCCTACTTCAATCTCAGTATCATAGACCATATTAAGTTGTACTTTATATGACTACTTTAGAGCATTATAAGGATGTGATCAGTCATAATGCTGTACATTATCATTATATTTTTTTTTTCATTAAATTTGAAATGATGATACTTACAGCAATATAAGGATTGAGTATTTTTCTCAGTAAATTTTTCAGCTAAAAGAAGAAAATAAAAAAGAATATTAGTGGAATATACTAAATAAATTTGAATTATATTAAATTAGATAAAGAAAATAATAAACTTCAGCTGATCATTAAGAATAGTTATATACAGTGATAACAGATCTTTGATGATTTTTTTCATTTATTTCGCTAATTTCTGGTGAATAGTATAAATGATCGCTAAGAATTCAGAGTAAAGATCACTTTTCATATTTCACAATTCGTTAGTTATTTTCTTTAAATAAATACTTTGTGACCTTTACTCACTGAGCTGTTTTCTAATAAATAATAAATGATATTAAATTATTGAGTCAAATAGATCCAAATTCAGAATATATTCTATTTTCTTACTTCATATACTCAATTATTATTATAAATTCATCGCAACTCTGAAGGGTCCTTTTCACTTTTCTTAATTCTTTGAGTTAATTGACATGACTTATAAAGGGTTTTCAGCCAATTCATAAGTTAATTAACAAAAGGCTGAAAATTTAGAGTCAAGAACTTTCGTAATTCTAAAATCAGATTATGATATAATGTAGCATTTTTCTTATTATTGAAAGGTCCAAATCGTCTTTTGAGCTAATAGTTTTTAAAATCACTTCCATTTTGGCCTAAATACAAAAAGCAGAAAAAATTCAGCTAAAAATTTAAATTATTTAGATATAAATTTAAACATATTCTGGCTCCTTTACGTTAGCCTCTTCTGTTGTCAAATTATTATCATCTTCAGAATTATTTTGCATCAATTTTAATTTATCATCAGTATAATGTGCTGACTTTTTTCCCTTTGATTTTGACAACAATTTTCTAATTTTTCTTCATTTTGCAGGAGGACTAGCATTATACTACTTTAATAATCTGAGCAGTTGTAATTTCTCAAATTGGTCAAGTCTTAAATACCTCTCCTGTAAATCTTTATTTTCCTTGCTAAGTTTCTCGTTTATTTTGGCAAGAAATCAGTTTTCTCTCAAGAGATCAGAATTAGAGTTCTGGATGAGTCAAGTTAACTCATGAGTCAGATAAGCTGAGTCGAGTTTAAATCAAGTTGAGTTTATGTTTTTTTGACTTGATGATTTGCGAGTCAAGCTAAATTCAAGTCAAGTTGAATATTTGACTTGACTCAATTTAAACTCGACTTGATTCGAGTTGACTCAAGTTGACTTAAACGATTTCTTTTATTGTTCAAGAAGAATGATGACTGAATCGTTCGACTTGAACAATTTCTTTTATCGTTCAAGAAGAATGATGACCAAATCGTTTGACTTGAACAATTTCTTTTATCGTTCAAGAAGAACGATAACCAAATCGTTTGACTTGAACAATTTCTTTTATCGTTCAAGAAGAATGATGACTGAATCATTCAACTTGAATGATTTCTTTTATCGTTCAAGAAGAACGATGACTGAATTGTTCGACTTGAACAATTTCTTTTATCATTCAAGAAAAATGATGACAAATCATTCAACTTGAACGATTTCTTTTATCGTTCAAGAAGAATGATGACTGAATCGTTCGACTTAAATGATTTCTTTTATCGTTCAAGAAGAATGATGATAAATCATTTGATTTGAATGATTTCTTTTATCATTTAAGAAGAATGATGATCTGAATCATTC
The DNA here is from genome assembly GCA_910592005.1 of Funneliformis mosseae. Lineage (NCBI taxonomy): Eukaryota > Fungi > Glomeromycota > Glomeromycetes > Glomerales > Glomeraceae > Funneliformis > Funneliformis mosseae. The sequence goes on from CAJVPP010002933.1 coordinate 11,652, forward strand.
GACTTGAATGATAAAAAAAATTATTTAAGAAGAACGATAATGAATCATTCGCTCTTTCCCCCCATCTTTTCATTTTTTTTATTATTTTTTTTCAAAATCGAATCGAGTTAAATCGAGTTGAGTCAAATTGAGTCAAGTTTAAAATTTATATAACTCGAATCAAATCAAATTGAAAGATTTTATATAATAAATTTGACTCGACTCAACTCAAAAAAAGAGAGTTGAATAGAGTTAATTTTTAAACTCGACTCAACTCGACTCATTCGGAACTCTAATCAGAATTTTGTCACTCTAATTTCTCAATTTTCTTGGTAAATTTGGCAAATTTTTCTTTTAACATTCGATTCTCTATATAAGAATAAAGAAAATATATTGTTAATTATAAAATAAATGAATAAAAATAAATCAAAAATAATATACTTATTTCTAAATCGTTCAAATCATTGAGAATCTTAAATTTAATCACAGCTGAAGTACTTGCTATTAGTTATCATCAAAATTTTAATGAAAGCCAAATTTTTCTATATCGTCTTTGCATTTCTTTTAAATTTACATCTATAATTTGAAAATTATTTAGTATTAATATAAAATAGTATTATATTATGATTAACTTACAATCTAAAATAATTAGTTCATTCTTAAACAATATTATATGGACACGTTTTTATCTTTTTTCTATTATAAAAAAACAAAAAAATCAGTTATCATTTGAAAAATTAGTTAGTTGATTGATAAAATTTAACTTATGTTCTGGCTCTTCATTGGTTAATTTTTTTTATTAGAAGCATTTTGTTAGTATTATTTGCGACTAAGATTTGATTATAGAAAAGCAAAAAAATAGGTTTATTGTTTGAAAAATTGGCTGATTAATTGATAAAATTTAACTTATGTTCTGGTTCTTCATCAGCTAATATTTTTCATTGGAGGTGTTTTGTTAGTATTATTTGAAATTGAGATTCTATTATAGAAAAATAAAAAAAATCAGTTATCGTTTAAAAATTTGACTAGTTGATTGATAAAATTCAACTTACGTTCTGGCTCTTTATCAGTTGATTTTTTTGTTAGAAGCATTTTGGTAATATTGCTAGCAACTGGGATTCTATTATAGAAAAGCAAAAAAATAGTTTTATCATTTGAAAAATTAGTTGGTTGATTAATAAAATTCAACTTACATTCTGGCTCTTCATTGGCCAATTTTTTTTGTTGGAAGCATTTTGTTGGTGTTGCTATTAATTGAGGCTTTATTGTAAAAAAGCAAAAAAAAATCAGTTTATCATTTGAAAAATTAGCTGGTTAATTGATAAAATTCAACTTATGTTCTTTTTGTTTTTATGATGATTTTTTTATTTGACATTTTAGTGGCATTTTACGAAAAGAGAAATTGTAAAAAGAAGAAATTAAAAGAAGAAATTTGATTGTAGAGATAAAATTTGATTTAAAAAGATAAAG